>QLIY01000675.1:0-44004 GCA_003260075.1 Phallusia mammillata
AAGTTTATTTCTTTGTTGCACTGACTGCTACAGTACAGAAAATTGAGATATAAGGACCGTGAAGGTTGATTGTGCTCAAAAGTAAAAATACCGCATAAAGCAAAAAACGAAAAACATAGAAAGACTTCCAAAAAGTCACATTGGAAGTCCGCAGGCGCATAAATTTTTTTAAAGGGATCCGTGACTACAAAAAGGTTGGGAACCACTGGTCTAGAGTAACCGAGGTTTCGATACTTTTTTTGCAATTTATATGTAGAGTATATAGATAACTAAAAAGTATACATGTGGGTTTTTAAAATCATTTTTTTCATTTACAACAAATACCTGTCATAAGTTTTAATCGTGGTGTTTCGTGGTGATAAAGTATATCATCAAGTAATGGTCCATCTTTACCAAGTCCAAGTGGTTCTTGTGCTGGCAGAAATTCATCACCGACAAATATAAATGGCACAATGCAGTTTTTAATTGTTTCTTTTAAGTTTCCATGTTGCTTTTCCAAGTGTCGATAATGGTTGTTTGAAACAATGACCCCATTCTTACATACAGCTTCTATTACAATAAATCTGTCAAATATTTTTGTTAAAATAGGCTAAGACTGAAACTATATGATTTTGAGGGGGGGGGGGGGGGGGGGGGGGGGGGGGGGGGGGGGGGCAAAAATGTTGCACATTAATGTTCACATCAAAGAACAACCGTTGGCAATTGGTAAGTAAGAAGTACTCACATACCTTTCCAGCTCTATCCCATCGCCAACCTCTTCTGGTGCAAATTTTAACATATTTTTCTCTTCGAGCTTCATTAAAACCTAAAAATTATAATACAAAAAAATTAAAGTTAGAACAGGGGTTGCCAACCTTTACCACTCTAAGAGCAATTTGGACCAATTTCAATCGTAAAAAAAACTCTGAGACACAATTTTGTTTTAAAATTTAAATAAAATGCTACTGTAAATACGTTTTGACTTTTTGTTGTTAGTTGGGGGGGGGGGGGGGGGGGGGGGGGGGGGGGGGGGGGAGTTTCTTGCATATTAGTCACACTTGACTAACCAATCTCGTCAGCAGTAAAAGCGAATAAATTTTAGCATTTGATGTGTCTGTTTCTTTTATTTGAGTAGCATTGATTGTTCTGTTTTCTTCAAACTCAGATTTTTATTTCTTTGTTTAACACATATTGTCAGACAAATATTAACAAACAGTTTTTGGTGCACGCACAAACACCGCAAAATGACACTGCAATCATGTTATTGATCATGTTATTGCACTGCAATTTTTCATATTTCTGTTCGACATAATCGTCACAGAATGTGGAATCAAACATTAATAATTTTAAAAACTAAGCCGCATTGGAGGGAGCTAAGAGCCACATGCGGCCCTAGAGGCGCATTTGTGTTTGGTGACACCTTAGTTAGAAGGAACTCAAAAAATCACACAGCATTCAATAATATATTGTTTTTGCAATTGATTTAAGACTTTTATAATCTAAATATCCATCCATGTAACCTCACAGAGCTAAAACACAGAATACTGACTTGTGCACCAACAGCATGCAACTCAAAACTTGTACCTTGTTATTTCTTAATTCCCAGCGATAAGGGACTATGCAAATAATGTCCCTGAAACCATGGCACCAGAAGTAAAGGACAATAAGTGCAATTCCACGCAAGCTTTGTTGTCCAGGATATTCTCCATACCTGTGCACCAAATAAATTACATGTAGGTTTAAGCTTTAAGAACACCTTCTTACATAACCAATGATCTTAAATAAACACCTGACTGACAAGCATAACAAAGTGTATAGCATATCTTAAGATAGAATCAGCAGTTTTTAAAATATATGTTCTGATATTTAACATTTTGATGAGTTTCGACATTGTTAAATACTTGTTGATCAAACAATGTACAAATGTCAAACAATTCAAAATTAAACAAAACATGAAAAATAAAATGATTAATGCTTAAACATGTACAGCACTTTCAATATTGAACCAAAAAACATAACCTATTGGTTCACAAAATAAAAAACAGGATGCTAAGGAACAATATTTAAAACCTACTCATAAGCAATATTCGAACCATCCAAAATAAGATGCCTTGGCTTTTTTCGGCCAGAATTAACAATTTCATCACTTTTTAAATTGAGTAACTCTGTATCACTCAACTCCTTTCGAAAGACTTCATGATATGTCAGAAAGCTGCCTTTGACATTGCTTTGTACCTAAAAATTTGGGACACATATTTATTATATTGCTAATTTGACAGAAATGCAGCTCTTTTGAGGTTTTTTTTTCAGTACATTCATGCATACTTGAAAAAAGTGCTAAGGTTGGAAATTAATCCAGACACTAATGCTTAACATTAAAAACATATTTTAGGTCAGATCTCTGTATGCAAAAAAATCTACGCAACCCACCATGTTAGTCCCTGGAATCTTGCAATCAAACACATCACCCAAAAATTGAAATCCAAGACATTTCTCATCAATTGTCCTAACCCATGTCGGAAATTTTTTAGGGATTTCAGAGAAATGATCATTTGACACAATCCAAGCATTACATCTGTGGGCCAAATCCAAGGGAAAACTAAAAAAACAAATTTGAAGGGTGGTATTGTTAGAGATGGGCCAAAACTGCAAATGTTCTGTTTGGTCGAGCACCAAGCATCTCATGTTAATGCTCTAGTTCAGTGGTTCTCAACTTTTTGTGGACCGTGCCCCCCTAAAAGTAACTTTTTGGCCTTGTGCCCCCCCTCAAGTAACCCTATAGGACCTGTGGCCCTCTTTAGAAAGTGTAAATGGCAATCTCGTGTTGGAATTTGGTACAAATTACGGCTTTAAACAGGTCGGATAGAGTAAACAAGAATCTGTAATCATGAAAAACCTCAATATAGACAAATAGTTTGTAAAATAAAATAAAAATAAAATGGCTTTTAGTGGGTGTTTCTGGTGAATCTACACCCGTGGCCCCGGGGGGGGGGATCACAAGCAATAAGTGTCGTTTATTGCGTCGGTTGTTTATTTATTTATTTGTTTTGATGTTTTTCGGTCTTGTTGCTATAATAAATATATTTACTCAGATTTTAAACACGTTTATGAAATGATTTGCTCCGTCATTATATTATATGCTTTAAACCAGTGGTTCTCAACCTTTCGTCGGCCGTGGCTCCCTAAAAGTAATTTTTTGACTTCATGGACCCCTTCAAGTATCCCTGTAAGACCTGTAGCCCCCTTCTATTATCCCTGTAAGACCTGTGGCCCCCTTAAAAATGGGGGGGGGGCCCCCTGAAACCCAGCTTGTGGGCCCTGGTTGAGAAACCACTGCTCTAGTTGATCCAAAGTGCCACTAGTTTCGTACTAACTCTAATTTGGTCAAACAGTAGTTTTATATGCTAGCAGGCGTAAATATGCAGATTTATTGCTCATGTCAGTTTGTGCAACTGCTCAGCCGAACACCGATGCTATGCACGGAGTACTCAGGTTCTGGTTTGCATGCCCTGTCCCTAGTGATTAACATATGCCCTTGATACACACATTTCACAGTTAAAAATGTTGCATGCAATTTACATGCAGAACTGTTAAGCAAGCAATATAGATACATGAGCAAATATTTTTGGAAGCTTACAAGTCATCATAGCAGGTCTTAGAACAGTGGTTCTCAAAGTATGGGTCGCGACCCAAACATTGGTCGCGCAGGGTCAAAAAATGGGTCACGCTATGGTGGTTCAATTCTGTCCAAACGAACTATTACTGCATTAAGTGGGGGGGGGGGCCCCGCGAAATATCAGCTGGTTGACAGAATGAAATAAGGAAGAGGTTTCATCATATATTTGGCGAAGTAACAATTGATTTATTGCGCGTGAAAATGGCGGTAAAGGGTCTGGTCGGTGGGTGGGATTGGCGGAAGTCGAATAACAAACGTCGTTGACTGTTGCGGATGCTTGTAATTTTGGTGCGTCTGTTTGAAATTTCGTCGGTTTACGTGGAAAAAATCGAGTGTTGTTGATGTCATGCTGTTTGAGTAACAGGTGCGGTCTGCGGGTTTTGTTTCATTTCGCATAATAGTTCGACTCCAAAGGTTGGTTCAGCTGCATTGAAACGAAAATCAAATCAAAATGTCTATGGGAGGATTTACAACAGATCCCGACGTTAAGCCGTTGAGCAAAGAAGTAGAAGACTCCAAACTGAGAGGTATCATTTTGCATTTGGATGGAAAAACTATCAAAGTTTTTGCGCGTATTGAAAATAGCAGCAAAGACGCTTTTAAGGAGCTAGTGTCTCATTTTGCTGACGACAAAATAAGGTAAGAAAGATTTGTTTGTTCAACCAACAAAAATGCTGACATGACAGTGTTGTATTTAATGCGGAAATAAACTATTCATGCAATGTTTGAGTCAGAACTAAAGTAAAATACCTTCCTTCGGTTTCAAATGAAGTTTTAAGTAGGTTGATTTGCTGCGTTGGTAAAGGAAAGAAATGTTTAAATTTACTGTGTGGACTGAACACCTTTATTTTTGTGCAGGTTTGCTGTTTTCCAAATACGAGGAGAAACAAAAGACGCAAATCGCTTCAAACAAGCGATCTTTATTAATTGGTTTGGACCGAAAACTTCATTTAAAGATAAAATGACTTACGGCTACCAACTAGAATCCGTTACACAACAATTATCTCATATTGTCAAAAAGTGTGATGGGAAGAACGATGTCACAAGGCCATGGGTTCTTAATGTGGTTAAAATTGAGGACCCAGTATCTATGGATGGCCGCGCAGTAAAAATAGATGCCGACGGCGAGTACAGCTATGTCTGATCGACTGCATGACCTTTTGAGCAGAACATTATAACCGAAAGTTTGCTTTTTATGTATTCAGAATCATTTGTTTCATAAGTAATAAATTGTGCTCTTTGTGGTTACTGGGTTTGTGCTTAGAATGCTGTTAAACAGATATCGTTAAATGGATTGATTATTATAAGAAAGGTTAAGGCTAAGTATTATTTTTCAGACCAGTGTGCGAATTACAAAGAATATTTGGACCATGCAAATTTATTGCAACTTGTTAACAATGTAAAAAGTAAGATGCGCAGTTGTGTACTTATGATTTGGAGATCAATAGCACACGATTAGCAAAAATTCTATAAGTTCCAAGTGTTTTGTTGCCAAACGTGTAAGAAAAATAGTGGTTAAAGTCATAAAGACACACAGAACACGTCAAAATATATGTTTGGCACCAAAAGCACTGGAACGATGATCAATTTGTAAGCAGACCCGAAATAAGGAATCGAAACCGCGCCAGAGTCACGATTTTTTTAAAACACAGCCCGAATTAAGCACAATGAAACTAAACCTATGGTACGCGTACCATGCACTAGTAATACGCCGAGTTTTTTAGGTGGTACGCGAGTACGTAATCAAGAAGAGTAGCCCTATCTCTTGGTATATTCATCTAAACAAGATGTAGGTGGTACACTGTGATAGAAACAGCCGTCAGATGGCACGCAATCAAAGCAGGCTGAAAACACAATTGAAAAAAAGGGTTGAGAACCACTTCTACAAACCCTCATAAGTTCTGGTCATGAACTTTAGAGCCCAAAAAATTGGTATTTCTGGAAGCTTCGGTATACTTTATCATCATTGTAGTTGTGTAGTTTGGCACATAATTCACAACGATGCAAAAAAGGAAAAATGGTTGAACAGATCCTTCTTGCACATGCGTATTTACAGAAACAGTAAAATTTGACAATACAAGGCAGATCAGTAGCAGACAAAGGGACACAAAAAACATTCGCATCGAAACCGTCGCTGTATTTTGCATATTTTGTATTTTAATTATATACAGTAAACCTAAGCACTGCCAAAACAGTTTTATCGAAAAACGTTTGGACCAACTGAAACTTTGATGCATTGCTAATCATTAAATGACTGATAATAAGCAAGATTTTACAAATTTGCAGCGGCATCAAATTAATAATCAAAACGGATGCAAAATTTGGACGGGCATAAACAGAATGCCTGCAAGTTTTAAATATCTGACATAGAAATTACTGGAAGCGTTGTGAACTTTCAAACAAACTCCACAGGCAAAGATGGAAAAGTGCCGAAGTTAATTGTTACGTCACAAGCGCCGGTTTGTTCCAAGCAGTAATGCTGGGCTGAGATTTTAGGTTTGTAATGGTCGACAGAAATTTGAAGCATTTGTTTAACTCTCTTATTTCGTACTGAAAAGGATTGTAGCCTTTTACGTTTGTTTTCGTTTACTGGTTCTTTACTAGCTATGATTATTAATCGATGTTTATGCAGTAGACAGTTTATGGTGAAAGAAATGAAAAAAAGATTCACTTATAATAGGTTTGTTGGCTGCCCCTTGGTATACAAAAGCTTGTTTGTAGTACACACATTTTATTGTAGATGCTTTAACATTCGGAATTATCATTAGTAAACTCATTTTTTTAAAGATTAACTTAAAAAGTTGTTTTTGCATAACAACGTATGTACACACAGATGAATTGCTACATTGATAAAACAGGGTCATTTGGAAACAATTATGGAGTTAAACAATACAATGCTTCTCACTTCTGTAACAAAAGGAAATTGCAATTGTGTTGGTGCTGTATGTACATTCCCGATATATATGTTTTATAAAATAGTCCATGAATTGTGTGACATACACGCAATGTCTTTAACTAAAATTGGTTGATCTACTATTTTTAGGGTGATATTTTGTGAACTGGCTTTACAGCTTGACATTTTCAACCAAGTGACAATATTTGGACCCATTTTTGAAAGACATTTGCAATGAACTAAAAACACAACAAAAGTATATACAAAGGTATGGGTAAAAGTAAATGTAGTGTTAGGATTTTGGTACTTAAAGGATTATTATCAAGTTGGAAATTGGAGTGGTGAAAAGTGTTCTGCTGTATTGCATTTCTGGGGCAAACAGGTATGTTTTAAAAAAACGGTCCTCGAACACGCGTGATATTTTAAATTAACTTAGGAATATTAATGTTTTAAACATGCAGAACAAAGTGTAAATTTTAAAGTAATAGTTTTCTACTTTTCTGAGGGGTTATTTTGCAAGCTGGTTTTGCAACTTGAAATGTTTAAACTTTTGTCAAATTTTAGTCTTAAAACAATATGAAACCACCTGAAACGCGACACAGTACAAAAATAAAGGTGTATTGGTACATGCACAAAAAAATTCATTGTAAAGTGAAAAATCGGAGGAAAGAAAAGTTTTCTGCTGTGTTCCATCTATTCTTTTAGCAACTTGTGGAAAAACAAAATGCTTCATAATGGCTACTAGAAAGTGCCCAACGAAGCAATTTGCACAGCTTTGCAAATAACCATAATTGAAGCTCGGTGAAGTGTGGAAGTAGCAAACGATGTCACAAGGCAATAGCTAGTTTAAGCGTAGAAGCAGTACCATGAAAGGTAAATGAGCAGATTTCTACCATTGCATTAATGAGTGTGGCCTTTATATTTTGCAGGGCTTTATTTCGCAAACCAGTTTTGATACTTCACAGTTGATCCAGCCATAGAGAAAGGAAGATTACCAAAAACAGCAGAACTTTGTATTTGTTGCAGGGAAGCTAATGATTGAAAACATGTTGGTGTACTTACAACGAAAAACATAAGTGTCGTTTTGTGCACGGTGAGCTGATTTCTTTGGGTGGAGTAATAAACGTTTGTGATGTACAATGTGCATATTTCCTATGTACACGTCGTGTGTCGCATGCAGTTTGGGTGCTTGTCTGTTTTGGATTAGCTGCTTTGAAACAGAACGGAACTTGATCATGGTTGTATGACTGGTACCGGTGTTGATCCCGCGAAATATCAGTTGGTTCGCGGAATCAAATTAGGAAGAGGTTTCATAAAACATTTGGGGAAGAAGAAATTGCTTTATGGCGCATTGAAAATGGCGGTAAAGGGTGGGGTTAACGGAACTCCAATAACAAACGTCGTCGACTGTTGCGGACGCTCGTAATTTTGTTGTGTCTGTTTGAAATTTCGTCGGGTTACGGGTAAAACAACATGTTGTCATGCTGTTTATGTAATGGGTGCGACATTCATGTTTTGTTTCATTTTGTTTCATTTCGTTTGGCCTGAAACGAGTTGAGAACCACTGCTTTAAACTAATGTTTTCAGCTAAAATTAGAAAGGAAATTAAATTTCAGTTTAGCTGTATTGGTAAACAACACCCGTTAAACTGGCCCTTTAATTTCTCCGAAAAAGAACGTATGTTTCGAAAACCTCTCGGCTTGACCTTCGCTATAGTATAATTTGCAGTCTGTTTAAATACGCGTTTGTCAACCAGAAAACTATGAAAAATCATAGTAGTTATGGGTCCCCTTGCCTGAAGTGGACACATATTGTTTTTGTCAATATATTTTTTTCCTTCTTTTTTCTTTTTTTCCTTTTAACGCTGATTTGTTCCCACGTTTTGGTCAAGAAAGCGTTCCGTGACCCACGCTTGTTGATTGTAACCGACCCACGAGCTGATCATCAGCCAATCACAGAGTAATCTTATGTGAACATACCAGTGATTGCTTTCTGCAACACAGACTCACCACTGCAATATGTCGACATTTCGATTCCTTGCAATAACAAGTCTAAAGATATGCTGATAACTTGCCTAAAGAACCGCCGCGTACAATGAATAACATTTTTTGCGCGCGGAAAGTCCGCTGCGTATACTGCTGATACGCATAGCACAGTGCCAGCTTGAATGCCGATGATGTCTTGGTATCTATAATGTGGCTTGGTATCTATAATGTGTCCGTCTTTTTGCATAAATTGCTTCAGCTACAACAGACTGTCCATGGTGTTTTGAAACCGTGATTGTGTGACTGTGTAAGTCCAGTACGTTGAAAATCATACCGCCACACATGTCAACATTGTTTTCAATGTCCACTTGAAACGAAGATAACGTAAAACGTCCATTCGCGTACTTCTTTAACACCACAACCGTCTGTCGTGGTTTGAGATGATAATAATGTGATCTGGAGCTTTTTGACGAAGGAGACAAGAGTATTTTTACTAGTGATGTACCGAATCGGCGAAATTTCGGTTCGGCCGAAACCGAATATTCGTCGGTTTTGCCGAATAAATTCGCCCGAATCAACCGAATCATTTATGACGGGGGGGGGGGAAGGTCGTACGCTACGCGTTTGACATGAAAACACAGGTTTATCTACTTGACACTTAGTGCAGAATGGTTGCGTTTCGTCTGCATCTTAGTTTTGTGGGGTTTAACATTGTCTCAAGCATGATTGCCAACCCGACAATGAATTACAGATTTTTTGTCTGCAGTGGGAAAAGCGTCACTATGGTAAAAATATAGTGATTGACGCGATTTTCGTTGGTACTAAGAAGAAAGGACACGTTTAACGCTTTGAATGCTTTTTCCGAAACAATTTGTTGCGATTCGGCCGAAACCGAATCTTTGCAAAAATGGCTGATTCGCCGAATAAATTCGGCAAACCGAATATTCGCCACATCTCTAATTCTTACGTCGTCGCAAGTCAGGAGCAAATGTACAAATTGTCCGACTAGTTGTTTGAATCGAGTTATTTGTTGGTCGGTCTTGTCTTCTGCTTATATCAACTCTGCGACCGTTTCACCGGATGGTTCTCTCTGTGCTTCTGGTGGAAAAGATCTTAAGGCCGAAAATTTGTTACTGGACGCCAACGACAAACTGGCGGATTTTGGATTCGGGAATTTTTTTCGGGCCGGTCAGAACTTAACACTTGGTGTGGGAGTCCCCCTTACTCTGCCTCCGAAGTTTTTTTGGGAAAAATTATACGAAGGACCCCAACTTGATGTGTGGAGTCTTGGAATTGTTTTGCACGTTCTGCGCTTAAACTATGTATTTGTTTGTATGTTTTGTAAGTTCACGCGCTTAAACTATTTGTTTGTTTGTATCGCGATAAAATCGAAATATTTAGCAAATGGAAAACGTTTGAACTATTTTGTATTTTGTTTTGCACGCATGTGTCGCAACCATTGACGATGTTTTCAAATAACAGGACACTTGACTCGATAACCTTCGTTTTTTTCGGTGTCCTTGCTTTTTACTTATCCTTTCAACAATGGAACTGTGATGATGAAGTGACTATGTCAATAACATTTGACTCGACTTGAATTGAGTATTTTGAATAAAGAAACCATTAAATGTACGAGATTGAAACTGAGTAAATATATTTATTATAGCAACAATAGCAATTACATATCAATAAAGACAAAAATACAGCCGACCCAATAAACGACACTTATTGTTTGTGAACTAAATAGATCAAAATCTGAATACATATCGAGTAACGTTTAGGATAAAACATTACACGGTAAACACACCAAACTGTTCGATTTGATTAGGCATAGCTGTACAAGCCGTCTGCAGCTTTTTTCACAGCGCGCCCATAAAAGGAAGTAAGTGTTTTATCTTTAACCACATCAAGGATCCATGGTCTTTCAGAGCTGTTCTTTCCTTGGCACTCGTTCGAAATACCAGAAAAACTTTTTTTGACATCGTCCTTTGTTGACGCATAATTCATTTTGTCCATCACTGGAGCTGCCGGTCCAACCCAGTAGACGTAAACAAATTCACGGTTTTCGACACCGCCCTCAAGTTCGCCCCTTATGTCAAAAATCGCGTACCTGTATGAGTTTAAAAACAACCCGTCAAAATACGTTTCAAATTTGAACTGCAAATGTTGGTTATTACGTATTTTTTAATGATACCCAACCCCAACCCTAATAGCCGCATCCGTCAGTATTTTTTGAGAAATACAGTTTTAAATTGGTGTCCGTGCACTTTGCACCAGGTCGAAAATCAGCTACATTTATTGCTGCCGTGATCCAATGTCTTATCACCAGCTGCACTGATGAAACCTCTTAGATCAGTGGTTCTTAACCTTTTTGGTGTGGTTTCCCACTAAAGTAAATCACCAAGTTCGAATTTCCCTCTCTTTTTTTATTTTTATAATGATGTTTTGTGCCCAACATTAAAAAAAATCGAAATAATTCTGTGAAGCGATTTGGTCGGGACATTTAACGTATACTGCAATCTTATTTAGTTTGAATAGTAATTTCGTGAAAAAGTAAAATCGTGGGGAATTTTGAAAAATCTCATGTGCTTGCATTAGTCATTTATTGCATCACAATCAACAGATCAAATGCATTTATTCGCGAATAATAACAAAGTCATTGATACTTTTAGTAATGTCTGTGACGTAACAAACCATGTTTGGATTTTTATGCGCCTTGCAAAAGTAGGTGAAGTTAATCTTACATGTTGTTGCGGAAAATATTGTATTAAATTACCTTTTAACGATTAATTTTAACCCACGGGCCCGAGTTTGGTGACTTCCGACTCACATAATTTCCCTCTAAAAACATTAAATACACTATGCATTGTCTGAAGCTTATTGTATTAAAAAATATTATCTTACCGTGCGTTGTTGTTGGTAAGATGTGACACCATTTCCTTGAATGGGTCTGTATTGTTGTTTTCTATGCGCGCAAGAATCTTCACAACACCTCTTTGCAAATGCATGATGAAACCTCTGCAGGTAGATTTGTGTTTAATATCATTATATAAATTCTTGATGGCAGGATCTACAGCATCGGCAAGCATAGACATCTTGATCAGGCCAATTTTTGTTTCACCGCTATTCAAACGACTTAGATGGCCAAGCTGATTTGCAAAATCAAACCCTGTCGAATTTAAAGCTAACACCCACGATAGCTTTTTCAGACGTAAACAATATTCGTTTTTTTTTTCGTCAGCTAAATATATTAAAAAATACACAACAACATTGCAAGCCTCCGCAAAAGTCGACGACGTTTGTTATTTGACTTCCGTCAACCCCACCCACCGACCACACTCTTTACCGCCATTTTCATGCGCCATTAATCAATTGTTACTTCGCCATTTGCGTAACCCCGTCAACCAGTTGATATTTCGCGGGATTTCCACCGGTATCAGTCATACCAGCATGGTTAAGTCCGTTGTGTTAGACAGAAAAATATGCAACCACCTGAAACGAGACACAGTGCAAAAATAAAGGTATTGTTTTAGTGCATGCACAAAAAAGTTTATTGTAAAGTTGATAATTGGAGCAAAGATACGTTTTCCGCTGTGTTCCATCTATTCTTCTTGCAACTTGTGGGAAAATTAAGAGCCCAATAATAGCTGCTAAAAGCAAGTGCCCAACGAAGCAATGCACGGATTAAACTTGAAAGAAAAATTTGCACAGCTTTGCAAACAACCATAACTGAAGCTCGGTGAAGTGTGGAAGTGCAAACGGTGCCTTTATATTTGCAGGGTTTTATTTCGCAAACCATTTTGGATACTCCACAGTTGATCCAGCCATAAAAAAGGGAGATTACCAAAATCAGCAAAACTTTGTGTATTTGTTGCAGGGAAGCTGATGATTGAAAATCATGCTGGTGAACTTACAACGAAAAACAAGTGTCGTTTTGTGCACGCTGAGCTAATTTCCTTGGGTGGAGTAATAAACGTTTGTGATGTACAATGTGCGTATTTCCTATATACACGTCGGATATCATATCGCATTTTAGTGTGCTTGTCTGCGTTGTATTAGCTGCTTTGAAACAGAACGGAACTTGATCATGGTTGTATGACTGGTAGTGGTGTAGATTCCGCGAAATATCAGTCGGTTGACGGAATAAAATTAGGAAGAGGTTGCATCATATATTTGGCAAAGTAGAAATTGCTTTATGGCGCATGAAAATGGCGGTAAAGGGTGTGGTCGGTGGGTGAGGTTGACGGAAGTTGAATAACAAACGTCGTTGACAGTTGCGGATGCTTGTAATTTTGTTGTGTGTGTTTGAAGTTTTGTCTGCTTACCGGAAAAAAACGGGTGTTGTTGATGTCATGCTGTTTGAGTAACAGGCGCGGTCTTCGTGTTTTGTTTCATTTCGCATAATAGTTCGACTCCAAAGGTTGGTTCAGCTGCATTGAAACGAAAATCAAATCAAAATGTCTATTGGAGGTTTTATAGCAGATCCTACCGTTAAACCGTTAAGCCAAGATGTACAGGATTCCAAACTCAGAGGTATCGTTTTATATTTTGGTGGAAAAACTCTGAAAGTTGAGGCGCGTATTGAAAATAGCAGCAAAGACGCTTTTAAGGAACTGGTGTCTTATTTTGCTGACGACAAAGTAAGGTAAAATAGATTGTTAATAATTCAACACGGAAGTTATTAAATCGAATATTATTGAAATACATTACATCGAGTGAAGTTTTACGTAAGTTGACTCGCTGCGTTGGCAAAGAATAAAGATGTTTAAATTTGCTGTGTGGACTGAACACTTTTTTATATTTGTACAGGTTTGCTGTTTTTAAAATACGAGGAAAAAATAGTGACGGACGAGACATTACCAAGGCCGTCCTAATTGAATGGTTTGGACCAAACACTTCTCTCCGTGATAAAATGTCTTACGCAAACTATCTAGATTGCGTTAGAAAAGAATTAAAGAATGTTGACCAAAAGTGTGAGGGGAAAAACGATGTCACAAGGCCGTGGTTGCTTAACGTAATTAAACATCACAACCCAGTATCTATGGATGGTCGCGCAGTAAAAATAGCTGCCGACGGCGAGTACAGCTATGTCTGATCGAACTCACTGCATGTTCTTTTAAGCAGAATATTTTAAACGAAACCTTGTTTGAAATGTACCAAGATTTTTTGCCTAAAATGTATTCAGAGTATTTTTTGTTTGATGGATATAAATTTTGCTCATTGTGGTTGCAGTTTTTTGCTTTAATTGCCATTAAACGGATATCGTTACATGGTTTGATTAGCAAGAAATATTTAGTCTATTACTTTTATCGAAACAGTATGCAAATTGCGATGAACGTTTAGAGAGTTAGACCATGCAAATTTATTACACCTAGTCACTAATCTACTTAGGTTAACTGCGCAATTTTGCACTAATGTTGTGGAGAATGATAGCACACGGCCAGCTTAAGCCCACTTATCTGTTCAACCATTTTCCTCTTATGCATCATTGTGACTTCTGTGCCAAACTACAAAACTACGAGGGTGATAAACTATACCGAAGCTTCAAGAAATTTTTAGGCTCTAAAGGTTATGACCAGAACTTATGAGAAATTATTGGCTTTAAACCAGTGGTTCTCAACTGGTGGTCCATGATCAATTTTTTGGTGCTGCACAGTAAGTCCACTGAATTTGGTTATAAACTGAAGAAGATTGTATAAGTTATTAATACTGAAAGAAGGTCAAAGAATTCTGTTTCAAGCCAAAATGCTTTTTGCGTATGCTTACATCAACCTCTTTAAAAAAGGGAATGGTCCAAAATATTAGTTTTACTGGGCCAGTGGTCCATGGCCTGAAACGAGTTGAGAACCACTGGCTAAACGGGTCATATATTACTGTTGTATTGATTTTTGTGCCGAGTTAATCGTGTATGTGCTTTTTGTCCATGCTTTTTTTGTTTAACCAAATGTCCAGCGTGCTATTGTTTCTTTGACCACTCCGCATCTTAAAGGTTTGGCAACGGCGCAATTTTGATTTCAAACAAACACTGGAGCAGACTTTACTGAAAAAATAGTCAAGACAAACGAACGCAATGAATTAATGTCAGCTAGTTAAACCCCCAAACCACATGACCAAACCTAACAATTAAGCCTCACACGTTAATGTGTTTTACGCTACCTTTCTGTTTTGAGTGTTTAAATGAAGAAATCAATAAATGTACGAGATTGAAACCTGATCAAATATATTTATTATAGTAACAATAGCAATTACATATCAATAAAGACAAATAAAAAACAGCCGACACAATAAACGACACTTATTGTTTGCAAGCAAACAGACACGCGAACCAAAATGCGGCATGATATCCGACGTGGATAGAGGAATTACGCACAGTGAACACAAACGTTTATTACCCCACCTAAGGAAATGAGCGCACCGTGCACAAAACGACGCTTGTTTTTCGTTGTAAATTCACAGCATGATTTTCACGCGAATCGAGTTCGTTTGAATTACGCGGTAAAAACAAAAAATACAAGCGCAGTGAAATTAGTGTTTTATGTTTCCCTCTATCTGTTTGCCCATCTACCTCAAATTGTCCAATATTACTGTTGTCATCCAATACGATTAAAATTGACAACCCAATATCTATGGATGTTTGCGCAATAACCATTGCTGCCGACGGCGAGTGCAGTGATGTCTGATCGAACCACAGTATGACCTTTTAAGCAAAATATTTTAACCGAAATTTTGCTTGATATGTAGTCAGAATCATTTGTTTGATGGACACTAAATTTTTATTATTGTGGTTACTTGTTTTTTGCTTTAATTGCTATTACCGCCATTTTATGCGCAATACCAGTCATACAACCACGGTCAAGTTCCGTACGGTTTCAAAGCAGCTAATACAACGCAGACACGAGCACCTTTTTTAAAGGCAGAAATTTGAGTTGACTTGTTTCCTATGTCCCTTTGTCTGTAACTTATCTGCCTCGTATTGTCAAATTTTACTGTTATTGAAAATGAGCATGTGTCAGACGGATCTGTTCAACAATTTTTCCTTGTTTAATCGTTGTGACTTATGTGCCAAACTACACAAATACAATGATGATAAAGCGTACCGAAGCTTCAAAAAATACCAAATTTTTAGGTTCTGAAGTTCATTACGAGAACTTATCAGGGATTAAGCTTTAAACTGATGTTTTCAGTGAATGAAAAGTTTTCTAAATTTTAATTTTTTTTTCTAATTTCCAATGTCAAGTTTTGCCCTTAAGTTTGAAGGTAGGTTCTGCCTTTAATGCCCTTAAGTTTGAAGTCCGGTTCTGGCTTTAATTTGATATCTTTTTTGTCGCTTTTTCATCAACTTTCGAGCCTAAATTGGGCTTGGTTTGCAAAAATATGAATTCTTAACCGATTCCAGGCCTGACCACGAAAACAGCCTGGACAAACAAACATAATGAATTAATGTCAGCCAGTTGAACCACTAAACCAAACAACAAAACCTACCAAGTCTCACAGGTCATTAATGGGTTTTGCTCAACCTATTTTGTTCATACCAGCGTCTCGTAAACTGAATGCATGCAAGACGGTGATTGGATTCCATGTTGAGTCAAGTTTGGTTTGCATAAAGTTTCAAGTTCTATTTCGACACTAAAACGATTTTGTTCTGAAAGCAGCCGAAACAGCAAAGTGGAGAGCAAATAATTGAAACATATCACTGCAAAACATAAAGGCCATGGTTGGGAAAATAAATCAATCATGATGAGCTGTAGGAAATCCGGCGTGATCAAATTCAAGGTCAAATTAAATAGCGTTTCACGAACCAGTTACAGAGTATTAGGTCTGCAAATTGTGAAAATACCAAATCAAAACGCTTATTCAACCACTAAGATTAGCAAGGTTGACAGACAGATTCGTATAAAGACGTAAGCTGTTCATGTGCGGATATCATGGGTTTGTCGTTCATGTTTTTTTTAGATTTTCACATATCTCGTTGTGTGTAAGTAAGGGCCGTTTAAGATGCATTAGATTAGATAGAACAAGAATCAAACGTAGCTACACATAATTTTGCAGGTTGAATAGACCTCGACAATTACTGCAGTACGTTGCCCTTTTAAACAGCGGTTGGGTCATGTTCTCATTTCTTCATAATCGTGAATTGAAAAAAAAATGTTTGAGAAGAAAAAAACTTCGACGTTAAAAAGGACTACACACAGCTCTACGCCCTTGGCTGTAAAATTATGCGAATTTTTGCGGCAGATAAATTTATTTTTGCAACCAGGGTATTGATAACTGCAGAACCAGGGTATTGATAACTTTCGACCTATAACGTATCATTACTGTAGCTGATAAGTAGAATTGACTCGAGGCTAGTAATAGCATAGATACCAGACAGTAGAACAGGCTGACTTAACTTGTCAATAAGCAGCAGAGAAATTGGATAAATAAATGCCGTATTCCAATAACTTAATTTTAAAATGACCCATTATAAGTGTATTAATATTTGTTTGTGTTGTTTTCACATTTTATCACCGTGTTATAGTGATTATTTTGATTGTATTATCTGTGTGGAAACAAAAACAACTAATCAAGAATATGACTAGTTACCCCATAGATCCGGCTGTATTTGAAACAAACGACAAAGTTTGTGCTCAGGGTGCCATGAGAGGCTTCATCATGCATTTGGATGGTGGCATGATAAAGGTCGCTGCGTGCATTGAGAATAGCAGTAAGAATCCTTTTAAGGAAATGGTGTCTCACTTTACTGACGATAATGCAAGGTAAGAAGCTTTGTTACATCAACAAAAAGTGGAACAGTAAAACTGGTGACATGCAACTACAGACTAACAAAAGCGCCGACCAAAATAAACAAATTTTTCTTCATTTTGTGGTATATTAAAATTTGAAGTATCTTAATTTTAAAAGTTCTCTTGGTTAGCAAACGTATGAAATTATTTTTTCTTACTTTGTGTTTAATTTAATCTCAATTTAAATATCCCAAATTAAAAGTTAAAAGATTTCAGTTTTTTGTTAGAAAACGTTTTTTTACTTGCTTTGTAAGCAAATGTTAAAATTCAATATGTCCACTAAATAATTTGCTTATGGAATTAAATTTAAAAGTATTTGGACAAAGTAACACATTTCAAATTTGAACAGGTTTGCGGTTCTGTCTGTAACAGGCATAACAGCTGATGGTGCAAAATTGAGACAGGACACATTTGTCTATTGGGTAGGGCCGAAACTTCCAGTAATGCAGAAGATGTCGTACACCTCTCAGAAAGATTTTTTGAAAAGTTCGCTTCCCCTTGTTTTCAACGAGTGTCCTGGAAAGAATGACGACACGAGACCATGGATTCTCGATTGTATTCAAGATGATATCTTGAAATCCATGTATGGCCGACCGGTTGTAAGAGCTGGTAACGGAGAATATAGTTTTGTATAAAGCAGTGGTTCCCAAACAGTTGTTCATAAGTCGTATTTGTGAGGGGCTACTGAGCTTTTCTAGTAAAGTATATGATATTGTAGCGATTGCGACATAATCTGTGCAAACGTTGCTATAGTTGCCTGAAATTAGCTCGTTTTAACTTGCTAGCTCAAAGCTTTCAAGGAAGCCTGATAGTCTAATGGTTTAATTCAACTGTGTTGGCAAATCATGTTTGGACTTTGTAATATTTCCTGTTGCAGTTAATTTGGATGTAGATTCGACTTTGTGATCTGGTGTTTACCGACTTTAACCGTATGTTTTAGTCCGTGCTGTGATTGGACGCTGATTTGTGTGATATTTGTGCAAAATCCAATCGCAAGATCACATGTACAGGATTTAACGCCTTTATCCGGGGTATATATAAAACTGCACTGGTTAATTACTGGTTAAAAAACTGCACTGGTTAATTACCGGTAAAAAAAAAACTGCACTGGTTAATTACCGGTAAAAAACTGGTTAATTTCGATCTTCTTTCGTTCTCTTTTCCTTCTTGTGCTTTGGGGGGGGGGCATAAAACTGCACTGGTTAATTTCGATCTTCTTTCGTTCTCTTTTCCTTCTTGTGCTTTTTAGAAGTAATAAACAAACCAACCGCAGTGCAAGATACTTGTGTGGAGTTTCCAGGACTCTGCCCTGACAAGCTCACGAGCTTGGGAGGTTAAGGACGGTGGTATACCTACTAAATTTGTAGTGACTCAGTTTGTAGCTTATGCCGAGATACCATATTTACACTACAATATAATAACCTCTCATGATCATTTGTAATCTTATAATTATTTTAAATCATGTTAGTAGTCGTAAAAAATCGACTAAATATTTGGGCCACCAAATGTAATGCAAAGTTACCTCTGGGCTAATATGGACCTGTGCCGAGTAATCGATATGTAACAAGAAACCATTGGATCCTGATGAGTCAAAATGTTTTTAAATGTGTATTTAGATTTTAATGCAAGTATATTCTGAGGAATACAAATAATGTTCATCTTATTTGTAGCTGAGATGATTTTTTGAACCCTTGTTTACAGCTTTCGCGAAAGTGCGTTTCAACTGCTCAAAAACCACACTTACGTTATGTTGTAATAAGGTAACGCAATTTCAACGTAAAAAGAAACCGTTTGCGCAAATGCGTTTGTTCAAACACTGAATAAACAGAAGGTTGCCCCCAAAACACATCAACAACTTGTGAGGTTTGTTATGTCTCGTGATGTAGCTCAAAGGAATTGCAGTTTATATTTCTGTACACAGGTGGCTGACTAGATGACCGACATGGTCCCTTCGCCATCCGCCAGTTGCTTGCTCGTTGTATTTCGTTTGCATGCAAAAACCGTGTTCGCCGCTGCAAATAGTTGTTCCATTTTTTATGTTTAATTGCTATTAAATACATGTCGTTCCTATAATAGACGTACTCAGATTTTGATTTTAGTGTATCAAATAATTTGCTCAGTGAGTATTTTTATTTCCTAATAAACGGCTATAGTTAAATTAATATGAATTTTACTCTAAAAGACCTGATTAAAGGAAGTTGTTATTTTTCACTACTACTATAGTAGTATACAAATCATCAAATGATTGTTTCAAAGCAGTTGCATAATTGTTTTTTGTATTTACGTCCTTTATCGTGCTTCATTAAAAAATAATAAAATAATTGTTTATTAACTGCTTTTATGACGTTTGCATTGTTGCAACTTCCGTTTTGTGTTTTTGGTAATTGCGTCAATTCAACGAACCCTATAAACGCAAATGAATTTGCAACGCAAACAAGTGTCGTTTTGCGCAGGTTGAGCACATTTCCTCGGCTCGTCGTATTTCATTTCGCGTGTCAGTCGGTTTGTCTTTGTTGTTTTGAGTACTCGGGACCCTTATCGGAAGTGAAATTTGTTTTTTTTTGTTTCCTTTTTTTCCTCGGTGGGCGGGCAACGCCTGAATGCGTTATGCTCACAATGAGTCCGCCGTCGAGCTGCCTGTTTTTATTGCAAGTCCGTTGATCATTTTTTGATTTGATTTTTTGACTTGGACAGTTGGTGATTTCAATTTAGTTCAACCCATCGGGAACCACTGGGTTGGAGCAATGCCGCTTAAGTGTCTTGCTCAGGGAAACACAAGCGACCGAGATAGGATTAGAACCCATGACCTTGTGATCACAAGGTGGTTCGACCAGAAGTAGACATCTAGTTATGTTTTTGTTTCCCTGCAGCTAAATCAACGTAGAAAGGCAAACTGATTTGCGTATTAAACCTATGCAAAATATGAAGGCCACACCCATGTTGCCACATCCTGACGTAAACAATTCTCTTTTTTGCTGTCAACCAACGTAATTTCACAATACACAACAAAATTACAAGCAATCGCAAAACCCGTAACGGAAATCAAATGAAATACGTCTTTACTGTTGGAAAATTTGTTGTGTGTGTTTTCAGTCGCGACTGTTTACGGTGAAAACGAACTTGTTTATTTTATGATACGCAACCATGGGCTTTATGATTTGCAGTGATGTGTTTCAATTATTCTCCACTTTGTTGTTTCGGCTGGTTTTAGAATAAAATCATTTTAGTGTCGGAATAGAACTTGAAACGTTATGCAAACCAAACTTGTCTCAACACGAAATCCAAACACCGGTTTGCATTCAATTTACGGGACGTTGGAAGGCAAAAAATGTATTGACTTTCGATACTCTGGTATTGAATATAGGATTGTTCGATCAACTAGCTTGTAGACCATAAAGTTTGGTAGAGCTACTAACACGATACGTTACGCCTGATCCAAAAGTGCTTAATTTAAGGTGGCGTAAAGAGTTGAATTATTTATTTAGCGGCTATAAATGGGCTGGGTTGGGAAATATTTACATAAAATTTTTACATTAGTAACTAATTTTTTGGGTTAGTTTTATTGAATTTTAAGCGCTAATACCTTACCCCAACCCTAATAGCCCTAACCGTTAGCATTTTTTGAGATATACCGTTTTGAAAATTAAGCACTTTTGGATCCGGCGTAACGTATCGTGTTAGTAGCTCTACCATAAAGTTTGAGCTGAAAGAATATACACCGTAATTCAAAAAACAGAGACCATTCAGTTCAACAATATCCATTTAACAGCATTTAAAGCAAAATTCAGCGAATACCAACTTTATAGAGCTCTTTTAATTGTATTTTTGGAACGACTTTTTGACGAAGGGCGTGTAGGACGAATTGTATAGGACTTGTGCTAAAAAACAATTGCCGTAAAATCTCTATAAAGTTGATGTTATGCCTGGCAGCAACAGCTTATATATCCAGCGAATATAAGAAGCGGAATTGAATATTGATTAAGCAAATATATAAGATTCTGAGTACACATGAAACAACGTTCCGGGTATAATAAAAAAATTAAAATATATACATAATACATATATTTGGATACATATTTTTCACCAAAACCGATGGAATCTAGGATCCAGGGCATGGTGTCATCTTGTTTTGCTTCGCACGCAAAATCAAAGTTTAGAAGGCTATGTTTAAGAGTATAGAGTTGACTCTCGTGTGTTACTCTATCACGAAATAAAACGTCCTTTCCTAACCATTCAACAAAAACCACACTTTCATGAAAGTGGCCACTTCCGATTTCAATTATACCGGTACGTACAGTTATCAGTGCACACCTGTGTGAAATAAATATGTTTATTAGTCCCTTTTTATAAAAAATACAATAGTCTGTTTACTGTATGGATTAATTGATTTCAACAACGTCAAGTCTTACAGTGTTCGAAGTAAAGTTAAACCGGAGCCGACGGGACAAAACAAACCACATAACTTGTGGCTTAGGGAATTCATTCAAACTTAAATTAATTTAAAAAAAAATACAGTTGCTTACAAGAACACGCTTGTCGAAGAGCGCTGTCTTGGTTGAAAATAAAGCATCCTACCTGACTACGTCGTCAGTAAAATGAGACACCAATGTCTTGAATGGATAGAAAAGAGAAGACAATGTTTGTTGCAATTTTAACAATGCTGTTTTACCACTTACAGGAAGTGTTCGCATACACAACAAAACAGAAAATTACACGATAACACTCACTTTCCACGTAAAACAACGCATTTTCAAAACGTACACAACAAAAATGCAAATTTCCGCATCAGGAAGTACACTGTGGCTTCCGACAAATGTATGGCCTACGCCCCCTCTAAAATAGTCATATATGCCCCACCCATGCTACAACATCCTGACATGAACAACATTTCTTCACCGGTAAAGCTATGTTTATTAAAAACAAACAGAACAAAATTCCAACGTTTCGGCAATTTTAATTTCACTATTGATATGCGCACTATCCACAACTCCGAAAAGTTATTCCGTTGCGTGCGAGCTGAGGAGAAGTTTTTGGATCGCGCGGTAATGCCAAGTTATCATTCGTTTCAATATACCAATTTCATGTTTTTTACCAGCAACAGTACCGAAAAAAGCGATCAAACGAAACCTAACAGCAATTGTGTCGTTGTAAACACAGCAACGGAATTTCACTATCAAATGCTAATATTTGCATATTTTTATTTAAGCATAACAAACAAAAAATATGCACAACCACTGAAATGTCTACATGGCCAATGTGTTCACAACTATTAACGTGCACCAAGATTTTTTTACGTTTCTAAGTGCAAAGTATTTTCAACCCTATCTCGGCCACATTTTTTTTTGAATTTTGTTCAATGAAAGTTTCAACTAAAACCAAAATCTCATGGAAATATTACTGAAACAAGGGGGGAAACTGTGGGGATTTCCCTCAGGTTTTTGTGTAAAAAAAGTCGAATATGTTCTGTTCATGTTCGGTTCCTTTAGCTAAAACTTTGACTTTAATTTCGTCTTGAAGCGACGTAGGCCAGTTTTTAGTTGTTATTTGAACACAATAAAATTAAATATAGCCTATAAAGACCCAGTAGCCTGTACAGAAAAACACCTATAGATTCGCACTTTCAAATAAACTGTTAAATCAGCTACCCAACCGCAACCCAACTAAAATGATCGAATCCACCTGGTTTTCCAGTTTTAATTACGTTGCTTTTTTTCATAAGGATATCCTATGCTTAATTGCTTTTTTGTTTAAGTTTTGAATTAGTTTTTAAAATACTAAATTGCAATTTGTGAAATACTGAATTAAAGCAATTTTATTATGTTAGGTTCATGTTTTGTAATAAGTGACAATGCTGGTTGATTATTATTTGATAACATAAAAGTGATTTTCTGACAGTTTGGTGAAAATCTGTGCTTTGGTAACAATGTGGAATTGTCCACGATGCACCCTGGAAAATGAAGACAAAAAAACACAATGCGCAGCCTGTCTTGGTCCAAGGCAGATCTCAATGCCAATTATTCCTCCAGAAATGCTAAATCACAGTCCAGTGACTTCAGCAAGCAACCCAAACATGGGTGAAGCTCATTACCCCCCAAGTGCTGTTTACCCAGGGTTTAATAGTCCTACCTCCCCATCTCAGTCTGGTTATGTCTCCAACCGAAATAGTGGCATTGATCTAATCAGCGAACAGCAGCAAGTCAATGGATTAGATGAAGAAAATATGTTGCCTAAGAGTTTTGCCAAAGAAAGAGTTTTGCGTACTGGACCTGGGGCATGTTTTGGTGACAGGGTTTCATCTGATGAGGAAATGGAGGAAGATATTTATGGTGCACCTCCCGAATGTGATACACCATCGCCACCTGATATTTTAACACCGCTTGGTGGTGGGATTCCTGTTGGTCAGTCAAGTTTCTTTTCAGGAGGAGAAGTACTATCACCTTCGAGCAGTCATGTGCCACAACCCCCTCCAAGGGTTGAAAGTCTTTTTTCAAACGGAGAGCATTTCGGACTTGAAATGGTTGAAAACTTTTTCTCAGAACCTGGTAATTTTTTGGTTTAATTTTTTTGGTTACACTTACACACTAACCTCTTTCTTGCATTTGTAAGTTTAATGAAGGGCATGAATAAAAGGTGATAGCACAAAACTTTTTTACATCTATATTGGCAGCCCCGGATGAAAGTCATAAGGAGAACATCATATTACCACAGCAACCTTACACAGATGAAAGCCAACCAGGACCTTCATCGAGACAAAGTCATTTTTTTCCAGTGCCTTCAGCAAGTAGCAATCCAACAAGTTCACAAAATTCATCAGCACCCAGAAATAAAGCATTCATGCCAGGGTAAGATAATAAGTGTGTTTCTTATAAAGTATAGAATGATGTCTTATTATGTGACAACATGTTTAAACTTAGAAAATACTGAACAAATGTTTTTATTCACCATTATGCATATTTGATAATTGTTTTGTTCAACTAATGTGTTCTAGACTAAAAGTAATTGTTGTGTTATAATAGGGTTACCAAATCTGTGCGAGCAGAATTCCATGAAGGTTTTAATATACATCAATTCTTTTATCGAGATGTTCATTCACGTAACCATTCCAAACAGTGCCAGTTTATCGAAAAAATGGCATTACAATCACAGAGATAAAAAGCGCAGTTTTGACTAAATTGAATATCAACACAGTGACAAGTTTTAAATATGTTTTTTTTGCAAAAAAATGCGGTCATTTTTTGCACAAAAAGTTGATATTAGTTATTTTAAATGTTCCAAATTTTATTGTTATGTTATTGCCTCTTTTATATATACATTTACTTGTTTGTTAGGTGGAAATGTATGAGATGTACTTTTGACAACCCACCAACTGCAAACGTGTGTCAAGTTTGTGGTGAACCATGTCCACAGGGTAATTTTTTTGGAAGCATACCAAGTAAGAAGTTAAGAAAGTTGCCATAACAAAACTGTTTCATATAATATGTTTAATAAAAAATATTCCTATGAAATTTTTGATATTGATTTTTAAAACCTAAAATTAAACTTTAATCTGTTTAAAAAAATGTGTTTACAAATAATAAAGTATAGGCGTTCATTTTATTACCTATTTTCCATGCTAAGCTGTATTGATTTAAGACAGACAAGTCTAATACTTTTCATCACTTAGCACAAAGCACAATTACATTATTCCCTTATGAGTGGCAAATAACGAACTAAACCAAATAGGTTGCACCAGGTTATGCATTTAACAAATTACTTTTTAGTGGACATAAGGCATCCAGAACCACCGACCGTTTCAGCTACTAATTCACTAACTGTGCCTGCAGTTTCTTCAAGAAGGAGTTCAAATACTGTGAGTTTAGTTTAGTGTTAAAGGTTTTGTTTTTGTGTTTTAAGCAGACTTGTTGTTACTCTATGACTCCTGATAGAGGGTAGTGATATTTAGTCACTAATTTTTGCGAACTTTATATTTTGTTAAAGGTAGCTTTTTGTAAATTGGGCTTATGAAAAAATGTTTCATCTTTTTGATCGCTTAGAGACCAAAAACTAAATTTTTGGTTTCAGTCAGTTCGCACTGGTTCCATAGATCCATCTCACGAAATTTTATGAGATCAGCGAACCGATTAGCATTACTGGTTACTGGTATGACTTTTTGTAACAGAACGGGCTGAAAAATATGACTTTTGTGATGGAAACGGTCGACAAAAAATTTGAATCCCACCACTGCTTATAAACCTGATTAGTGCAGAATTATGAAGGTTAATGTTGTCAAAAAATCTGTTTCCTTTTACATAAGCTATCTGTTAGTATTTTTTTAACTTTTAAACAAATAACGTTATAGTAAGGTTGATGTTGTTGCGCAGTGCTTAAGTATGGAAAACCAACGACAAGATGACGAGAATAGAGTCATGGAGCGTGTGAGTCTAATCATGAACTACTGCATCGAGGTAAATTGTTATCAATTGCACAATAAGAATGATATCATGATAGGGATACTTTGTTCCTTTTTATGTTTGAACATATCAAACTTTTTAAAAGATAACTTTTTTACACTATGCAATATGTTAAGTTGTGACACCGAAAATATTTGGTGAGGCTTGAATTTTAGCCTTGAATTCCTAAACAAGTAGACTGCCATAGCCTGGCTTTATTTGCTTATACGGTCAATGTCTTGTAAGTAGCTGCACTGATGAAACTCAAAGTTTAAAACAGTGTACATTTTGTGCTGTATTTTTGTTAACTTAAACAAATTTGATCATTCACAAACTTTCTTATACTGGCATTACTGCAAAAGCTTTACCCCCCCCCCGACTGCCATAGCCTGGCTTTATTTGCTTATACGGTCAATGTCTTGTAAATAGCTGCACTGATGAAACTCAAAGTTTGAAACAGTGTACATTTTGTGCTGTATTTTTGTTAACTTAAACAAATTTGGTCATTCACAAACTTTCTTATGCTGGCATTACTGCAAAAGCTTTGCCTAACTCGTATTATATTTGATTTTTAAAATTTGAAATCAAACTTTTTATTTTAGAAAATTCATCGTGAAAACCACTAAATCGGTCGCTGTGTTTTTATTTGTTTTACAAAAACATATGCATTACGCGATTATATTAAGCATCATCAGTGTCTGAAAACAATATAAAAAGCAGGATAAAACCAATAAATAAAAGCAAAAAATATGAAAAACACACACACCCAGACAAACTCTTTATCGTTTAAGAATCAGCACAATTTTGTTGATGATGAATTCCCCCCTGCAGTTAGATCACTTATGTTTCCGTCAAGTCAGAGAAACAACAATCAGAATATTAGATGGAGAAGACCAATTGAGGTTTGAATTTTGAAAAAGTTTTATTGTGCCAAATTTATAGAATGTTCTATTTGAATACGATACTGATGATACCGCATAGGTGAAATAGATATTTATCTTGAATTCATAAGGATGAAAGACTTGATGTTTTAACAAATTTCAATCAATAAGCATAAGGTTCATTAGAGCAGGGGTGACCAAACTGCAGCTCCCGAGCCATATGCGGCTCTTTGAGTCTTTGATTGCCGTTCTTTAATGTTGCACATGTATTTCCCCATCTTGCCTAGTAACTTGAAACGTCATTACCAAGCTAAACACAGAAATAGCCCAATTTCAAAAACCTTGCAGCCCAGGTGGAGACTCACAATATCATCTCATAACAATAAATCATTATTTGAAAGATTACACTTGATTGTGAGTGAATAAATTGGTTTCTGATCTTTTGTGTTGCGGCTCTTTTAAAACTAAGTTTTGTGATATGCGGCTCGAGAATGAAGCAGGTCTGGCCACCCCTGCATTAGAGCCTTTATCCACCAAGCAACGAGCTGGAGGATTCTAGTTTAAAATATACACAAGTTTTAGTGTGTATTTAGAAATGAAAAACAAAAATTGTTTGGTTGTTCATGGTTAATTTTTACTAATGCTGAGACTTGAAAAACTCCATAAAGAGCTTATGCATTGGCTCTGCTACATGAATTGTGTAAAGACTTTTTTGGACTACTTATTTATTCATAACAACTTCATTTTACAGATTGAATGGGAAGATTCTAATTCCTGGATGGTATTTCACCAAAATCCACGTCCTTCGGACATTAAGCAAGGCTTGTTAGGCAACTGCTGGTAAGTGACAAATATTACTGCAAAGGCTAAGGATTTAGTGACAATATTTCAATCTAATGTTATGAACAGAGCACAACGGTGATGTAGCATATTAATGTTGTTGCAATAAAGCTTTTTTTCTTCAATATAACTGAGTAAAATGCTTTACAGGATATGTGTACAATTATTGCTTTCAAATTATTTTTAAGCACCAGGTGTTTCAACTCCTATTTTATATTAAGATTTCTATGTGCATATTTGGTTTGCTGCCAAGCTTTGGTGTTTTATTGCATTTTTTTCAAGTATATATTTGTAATATTGGACTAGAGTTTCTCACCAAGCAGGATCAACCCACAAAAAGCTCATAACCATTTCAAAATTTTCATTTTTATCATTTAAAGGTTTCTTAGTGGATTATCAGTGCTGGCTGAAAGACCTGAACTGTTGAAGAAGGTTATGATTACAAAGGAGTACAACGACCAGGGAGTTTATGTTGTTCGACTTTGTAAGAACGGAATCTGGCACACAGTGTTCGTCGATGACCTGTTTCCATGCAATGAAAAAAACTGCCTTATATACTCCCAGGTTTGTCATATAAATGGGTTTTAGAGTCCCAGCTCTAAAAAACACAGTCTGTGTGCCAGATGTAATTCACCAAGATATTTTCTCCAGGCAACAAAGCATTCAAAGTGTGTAAACAAAATAAAAAACCAAACCTTGCATAAATAATATATACATCCTTATAACTTCATGTTATTTTAGCCTTAATCTCCATCTAAATATTCCTAATTGTAAGCCATAGTATCAATTTGGCAAATATCCAAATTTGGTTAGTACCCCCCCCCCGGGTCAACTTTGGGTACCATTGATTGAAAAAGCCCTCGCAAAACTTCATGGTTGTTATGAAGCATTGCAAGCTGGAAGGTCGATTGAAGGTTTAGCAACGTTGACTGGTGCCCCACCCCCCCCCCATAAATAATATATACATCCTTATAACTTCATGTTATTTTAGCCTTAATATCCATCTAAACATTCCTAATTGTAAGCCATAGTATGAATTTGGCAAATATCCAAATTTGGTTAGTATTTTTTTTTCATTTGACCACTGCAGGCCACAAACTTGAAAAGTGACTTAACTAAAACAAAACTGCCTGAATCTGTTGTTAACAAAATAAATTGACCTGTAGTTGGCAAAATGCGTATTGCGGACCATAATCCTTAAAACTTGTCCTAATCTAGTATTAACTGCTAAGCTGTTGTAGTAACCAGATGTTTTTAAACTAACTATATATACGAACTGTTATACTTTGGCCTGTATGCGTTTTTTTTGCTTTTGGATTACAAATGGGTTTAAATTCTTGTAATAGTTATGAGTGATAGCTTGTGAATGTATTAAAACTAACAAAAATAAGTTGCTTTTTTACAGTCAAAACGCCCCCCCCCCCCCCCCCCCCCCCCCCCCCCCCCCCCCCCCCCCCCCCCCCCCCCCCCCCCCCCCCCCCCCCTGTGAAAGTTTGCAGCTGTGTAAAAGCAGTAAGTGTTTTTAATGCATATTTTTCAGTGTATATGAGTTAAAAACTTTTTTGTTTTTGCATACATTTGTGTTTGATAGGCAGATTGCATTAGCATTTGCCAAAATGTTTGAATAAGAAAGAATGTCGCTTTTTATGTGTATTTAGGCTGTTAGTTTCCTCACTAAACTAATGAACAGATTCATGTATAGTATTCTTGACATTTGTTTAGGAATTTTAACAAAGATCTTTGGAAACTTAGTACACAAAGACATGTAATTTAACATGCATGTGTGTTAAATAGGCAGTAGTCCTCCCCCCCCCCTGATAGGCAGATTGCATTAGCATTTGCCAAAATGTTTGAATAAGAAAGCAGGTCGCTTTTTATGTGTATTTACGCTGTTAGTTTTCTTATTAAACTTGAATGAACGGATATGCAGATATGTTGTTAACATTTGTTTAGGAATTTTAACAAAGATCTTTGGAAACCTGGTACACAAAGACATGAATTTTGATCAGGCTACATTTGTGTTTGATAGGCAGTAGTCCAGATGCTGAAAATGTTGATACTGGAATGATTTGGGCAAAATTGCTTAGTTGTATGGAAGCTGGATTCCTTATGGGTGCATCGTGCGGAGCTGGAAACATCCAAATTAATGAAGGCCAATATAGAGAGCTTGGTCTGCGTCCGAGACATGCATACAGTGTTCTGGATATAAGGGAAGAACACCTTTCCTCTGGTGGTGTTGTCAGGTTTGTTTTTTTATTTTTTGAGAGTTTTTTTGTGTATGTGTTTAGGCATAACTGATTTTTAAAATTTTTCAAATCAAGCTTTTTAAAAAAAAAATTATTCGCATTTACCAACAAAAATGTAAGAGAAAATAACTCGTAAAGCAACCTTCAAAAAAAAAAGTTTTTTGAACAGGCCTTATCCATCAAACAAACCATTACGCAATGTACCAGTTGTGACCAATTTTATTGTAAACATTTCCTTAATTTAATTTTTAACCCAATCTACTTAAAAACTCATCTCTTATAACCACACAGGTTGGTGCAACTACGAAATCCGTGGGGATTATTTTCCTGGCAAGGTGATTGGTCAGATGGTTCGTCGTTATGGCGACAAAACCAATACTTGGAACGACGGTTGCAACCATACAGAGGAGGAGATGGCACTTTCTGGATGACTATAGAAGACATGATCAAGTAAGTTTCTTGTAGTCAAATTTAGAGACCCCTAAAACCCTTTTTTCAATGATAAGCTTGCCTTACACATCTTGCATTGTTTCTTATTCCATCTGAACCCAAAAGTTTATTTAAACCTGAAACCTTCAGCCCCCAAAACAACTCCTACTCTTCCAGCTAGAACAGTAAAACTATCACCATCCAAATACTGCCATGCGCTATCAAAATAGGATGAAGCGCATAAAAGTGGAAACCACAATTTGGTCATTCAAAAACGTTATATGAGTCACTTGGTCTTTGCCCACTGTCGTCACTAAACTTATGAACTAATCCGTATATAGTGTTCCAAAGTAAATAAAGTTGTTGAAATTGCGACACAAATGATATCAAGTGTAAAGTCAGGCCCAAAGTCAATCCCATTTTATTAAACTTCATGCTAAATGTAAACCGGACCAAAAAAGCATGGGATAGCTAACTTACAGCTGTAGTGCTACGGCAGATCAAGCTAAACTTAAACCTTACCACGTATTTTTACCCAGTGGTATTTTCTTGCAGGTATTTTGACAGCGTTGACATATGTAAGATTCTAAGCCGGGGTTGGAACGAGACCCGACTCACAGGGAAATTTCCGGGGTCGGCAGATGGGGAATTAAAAGCATATCTGCTTACCGTAGAGGAAAGCAGTGAGATGGAATTTGCATTGTTTCAACAAATTTCAAGGTAAAAAAGTACTGATGTGAAAAAAATATTTTGCCTTTACAACACGGTGTATCTGCAGCTCGTTTGGTCATGATCCACCAATTGTGTCCTTAACTGTTTTGCGCTCCATAACGTTTCAACGTTGTACAGCTATTTCTGTCTTGGTGATTGTTTAGTGCTATTGTGTCGCTGTTCTCTTTCGCAAAGCAAAACAAACTCTACGCAACATGGTGGCTAAATTGAATACCTACAGCCAGTGGTGGGATTCAGCCGGTTCGCACTGGTTATATAGAGCCGTCTCACGAAATTTTATGAGATCAGCGAACCGGTTAGCATTACTGGTTAACTGTCAATGGACTTTTTGTAACAGAACCGCCTGAAATATATGAAAAATTTCTCCAGCGGTTTCCCAAAATTTGGACTTATGGCTATTTTTTGCAAATATGGCTATTTTTTGGTATTTAAATGAACACTTGCGGTCTCTTAAAACTACTTAGCGGTCACCCAAACCAAACCTTAAAAAAACCCTGCCCACCACTGCCTACAGCCAACACACTGACAAAATTACATTGGCTATGTTTTCTTTCACCAAGCGAAATAAATTTACTCAACACAAACATTACCACATTTATTATGTTTCAGGACACAGGAGGGGTCAAGCCAGCACCCAGTTGATACTTGCATTTGTGTTCTTAACACTGTGATGACTTCGGATGGAAAATACACGATAGGAGCATTGGTGGCATGTGGACGGAGACAGGTCGGTAGATGGCGCCATGGTTTGTTTTGGCTTTAAAAACCACACCAACAAACTTGGTCGAAGGGTCCTAGGCGCCTAACCCATAACAAGACATAATAAACTCAATCGGGATTCGTCCTCGGTATAACGTCCAGTTTTCGAACCCATTGAAAAACAAAACCAGGCTTACCTATTTAAGAGGCCAACATAAAATAAATGCTAAATTCTGGCAGTTATGTTTTTGATTAAATTACTTTTCAAGTCCGTGTATATTGTTCCAAAGTATAGTAATTATAGTAATAAAATAAATTGTTGTTTAGGTGAAGAAACATCTTTCTTGCTCTTGTTTTCTCAATCCTGGAACTTACCTGATTGTGTGCCTCGCTTTTAACCACTGGGTGTCAGGCTTCATCAGCACTCAAGGTCAGATCCAGGACAACGCTTAAAGATAATTGAAATTTTACTGTAACTGAAAAACGAATCATTCCAGCTATAAATTTCTCCAGCGCAGCTAAAGCTGTATTAACTTGTTGTGTTTAACCAAACCAACACAAGGTTTCATTTTTGTAGGAATTATTCCTAATGTCGCCGATGTAGCCCTCCCCGAATATATTCTGGTGGTCCACAGTAGTAGAATTATATTGTTGAGCGAGTACTGTCGAGTTGACGGAGTCATAGCTGACGTTGTTATTCAACTCGCATTAAAAGAAGGAGAGCAGCAACAAGTGAGTAAATTTTCCTGTTACTCGGATGGGCATACATTTGTTAGTGGGATCTGTAAACAATATGTGTATGGTCAAAATGGCGATACCCTGCTACGAAGCTGACATATGCAGCATACGAGGCAGGCAACTGTGCTTGTGATTTTACTTTTGACGTCATCACCACCAAATCTGTGTAGCTCAGTTGGTAGAGCGCGAGTCCCGGAAAAAAAACTGTCGTGGGTTCGAATCCCACCGCAGGCCAGATTTGTCTAGCTAGCCTATGCCATACCATATGCCAAATGTGGAAATGCAGGGGAAACTGGCTTGATTTGTTGCAATGCTTTCAATACAGGCCTAGCAAACGGTACTACTATGGGTTGGAAAACACTATTCTAGTTGCCCAAGGCCCATAAAGCTTCTGTCGTGGGTTGGAATCCCACCACAGGCTAGATTTTTATAGACTGTACTTCGCTGGTTTGAAATGCTGATGAGAGCGAATAGATCATACTCATTAGACTTTTCTGGACTCTTCTGGACAGAACACAGAGAGTCGTAGGTTCGAATCCCTCCGAATGTGCCACAAAACATCGGTTTTGATAATTAACGTGTGGTTTAGTGTGGGTGTTGCAGATTAAGCGCCGAAATTATTAAAGCTACCGACAAAATCTAACTGCATGTAATAAAACCCAGTAAAGCTCTTGATGTGGGTTCGAATCTCACCGCAGGCTGGATGTTTTTTAACATTCAACTTGCCGCATGGAATAGCTTTGTAGGCCTGGCGTACTGTGAACTACACAAACTAGGTTCCTAATTTTTTTATTTCTAATCTTTAAATATGAAATGAAGTAATTTTTAAGAGTTTAAAATACATTAACGGTACACTACCTTTTTAGCGATCGTAAGTGCCCATATACAGTCATGTTTTCGAAATTATCACGAATGTGTACTTTGACAGGTCCGGGAGGAGGTCACTTGCTATTTTCTGTCACGTGGTTGGGGAGGTTTGATGCTGGTTGTGGAAAATCGACATCCCGAAAACGGCTTCCACGTTCAGTTTGACTGCATGGACGCATCCAATGTCGTTTCGACACGTGGCGTATTTCACACTAAGGATTCCATACCGGCTTTGCACAGGTACAAGAAACAAGTCTCCATATGTTGTTGCAGTGCCAAAGCTCCCAATCAAGTTTTTCTTTTATTTTAAACAATTACAATACTTGCTTTGCATTTGTTATGATGAAGTAGATCTAAAATCCCAGCCTATGTACAAATCTGTCGGCAATTTTATTCAGTTCGTACAAACCGCTATGACACGCGAAAATGTTGGTCTTTATTATTTTGACATCGAAAACATCGGCAAGTGGCGTTTCAAACATTGTCGGCCTCTGGCTCAGAAATATAAAAAAACACAAAGTTTTTATACCGACATTGTGCACAACTGCCATAAGTCCACAACATCTATTCACTTTATCCAGGCAAGTTGTAGCTGTGATGAGCCAACTCGACAGCAACAGTGGTTTCAGCATCACCCATAAACTCACCCATCGTTTGTCGGCGAAAAACCCCCGGGATCTGGGTGAATGGGCCAGCCAGGGGATTTCCCATCAGCCCCAGTTGGAACGCGAAGTTCGAAATTTACATCAACCGCGTCCATTATGACGTAATAACCGCTTTTCGCGGATGGTCGCGATTTAACTAATACGTCATTGACGCAAGTGTGACGTGATGGTATAGAATGACGTCATGAGAAGGCGAGAAAATGGAATGTATGACGTACTTGTTGGAGCATTATAATCAAAACGGACTTAAAATGCATGCTGAGATAGTCAGTGACCTCAATCAATTTCATTGTTTTTGACTTGAAAAGTGGCCATAAAACTATTTTAAATCATTCTTTATCATATGTCAAACATTTAACTAACTACATTTGTTTAGTTATGCACACTCTATTGCGAGCGCTCTACAATAAGGCTGATTGGTCTTTCTGTTGAAGGAAAGTGATTTTTTTAAAGACTGTTTCATGAAAAGTAAACTTCAGTATGACTATTTCTCCAAATACATTTTCACAACTACGCCACTGAATGCATCAAAAACAGATTAAATTTTCTTTCATTCTATATACTTATCTTAAGTCTTTGCTGAAAAGGGGGACAACGAAATTTATTGAACATTTAAAGTGCACGGACGCAAAAAAGGTTAAAACCCTGTTTTAAGACAATCAAAATTTGTTAGTTTGAAGTACCTACTGAACGGTTTCGTACTCTGTTGTGTTGGTCCAGCAAAGTGACAATTGTATTTGCAGTGAATTTGTTTTGTCTACATTTTGCACTTGTTTCTTTATTGAATATCAACGTCGATGTTTTACTGCTTGGCAAACCTTGTTTTTTTGCCTCGCTTCTACTTTCTAACAACAATTACAACTGGTTTGGTACAAATTGAAACCTTTACGATTCCACTTTCTGTTGTTCAGAGTTTTTTACAAAATGAAGGTATAAAGTCGCGCTAATGTTTCTTTAACACAGTTATTCCGCAAGCTGTTGAAAGAACACCAGTAGCTTTTGGTTAGGTTGGTTAAAAGTTACTTGGTAGTTAAAAAAAAACTTTATCGCACAAATGTCGTTTTTAGTTGAGTTGAGTTGAGTTGAGTTTATTTCGCTTGGTGAAAGACAACATAGCAACACAATTGCACTAAAACAATCACCAAGCCGGAAATAGCTGCGCAACGTTAAGACGTTATGAAGCGCAAAAAAGTGTCGGGCACAATTGGTGGATAGTAGTTGAACGCGCTGCAGCTACACCGTATTATAAGGCGTTATGTGTCGGGTGCTCACAAGAAAGTGAGTGTGGCGCAGAGTGAGTATAACACGACTGGGGGGGAAACGATGGTGGGACCAGTCGCGGGGGCCCCAGAATCTAACCACCCGTGTTAGTTCAGTTTTAAACGCACTGAATCATTACAATTATTTTTCAGTGCACGTTGTTGTGTATATGTCCTCCCAGGATTTGTCAAAATTATCACCAGAAAAAATATCTTGGTTAATAAAAAACAACGGACATAGAAATCGTACAAGCCAAACCGGTTTTTGCAAAAGCGAAGTTATGCGGGAAAAGTAACAGAACGGCTAACTATTTAATTATGAACGTTAATAAAGATGAACAACACGGAAAATGCTACAACAGAAGGTGAATTATTGTACAAATAATCGTTAGTTGTGGTCATAAAAATATCGGTCAAGGAATTTTGCAAAATAAGTCAAAATAAAGGATTTGAAAATAGAGACTGAAAATAACTTGTTTTTGTATTTTTTAGCGCCAGCCGATTTTCTTACACCAGCTGAACACTACAAAATTGGGATATCTTTAGCAGTGCTAGGGAATTTTCTAATTGCAGTTTCGCTAAACATTCAGGTAGGTATGCAAAGATCAGAAAATATAATATTTCGCTAGCATGCACCTCCGGAAGTTTTCAGAGAATTGCAATGTTGTAAATAATCTCAAATCACTCACAAAAAAGTATAAAAATTATCAGTGTAGACTAAGTATAAACAAAGAAGCTTTCTAGGACAGTTTGTTTGTTTCATTGCTTATTTATTTTTACAAGTTGTTACCAGCTAAGCTTAATATAAAACTCCAATTTAAATCTTTCAGAAATTTGCTCATCGAAAGAGGAGCCATCATCTGAATTCTGTCGACGACGAATCCGATCACAATGAAGACAAATCATCATTCTGTGCACCGGGAAGTTACTTGCGTTCAGGAACTTGGTGGATTGGAATAACTCTCATGGTGTTCGGAGAAATTGGAAATTTTGTCGCTTATGGATTTGCTCCTGCATCTGTGGTGGCCCCATTAGGTAAGAAATGGAATAATTTGAGACCACTGTAAAAAATATTGTGTTGTTATTAAACAATCTAAATGAGGGCTTCTTGACCTTGGTGGTTTTGCAAAAATTAAATAAAGTCATGAGGTTGTTATGGTGGGACATTTTTTATTTGCTCCTAGGCAGTAGTTTAAAAGGTCATAGTTCCATTTTTTTTACATTTTTTGCCCTTGATTAAGATACCTGTAATATGCTCCTTTTTTAATTGAAAAAAGTGTTTTGAATTTAATCATTAAAAAAAATAAAAATTTGACTTTCTCATATGTTTCTGTTCTTTTTTTATTTAACTTTTGTGCATTACACATTTTTTTCAATTTAAATTATATAATGCAGTGAATGTGTTTAGGCTGTGTTGCGGTGATAGCAAATGGTGCCATTGCTGTTCTCTTTAACAACGAATTTCTGCGAATGCAAGATATATTCGGTGCCACATTTGCACTTGTCGGTGGATTTTTAATTGTTGAGTTTTCACAACAAGCTGACAAAATTCTTGATGCTCAACAAATCACCAGCCATATTGGGAATTGGCAGTTCATAATCTATGTTATTATAGAGGTTAGTTATTTGTAAAGATGTTGTTCTAATTTTGTTTATTACTATTTTAATTACAGTTGACTTTTGTGTACGGTAAATTAGGCAATGAAAAACTGTTTTGAGTATTCCCAAAGGAGTGCATTTACTTAGATATGTATCACATCCTGATTCTACAAGCATGCACATTTTTTGTTTAAAAACAGTATAAAACTGTAGAAATTTTAGGAGGATATTTAAAACTAGTAACACCACACAGCCCAAGTAAGGCATTTTGCAAAGCGATTTTTATGGTTGTTTTGTTTAGGTGATTGTTCTCACATTATTGCTTTATGTGCGGTCCCGGAATGCACATAAAAAACATAGTGTGATGTTACATTTGCTAGTAGTCGCAATTCTTGGGTCGTTTACAGTTATTTCTGCAAAAGCTGTGTCTGGAATGCTCACTATAACTGTTGAAGGTACAAAATAGTATATTTGCTCTATCAGTAACCATAAAAAATCAATACAATGAGCTTGTTTTTTTCTTAATGTAAAAATGTTTTTATTCTGGTAAAAAGTTACATTGCTCTTAAATAATTTCACATCATTTGCAATGTTCCGCATGTTTTTGTATGTAAATAAATCCATCAAAATTTTATGTTTAGGTGAAAGCCAACTTGTATATTTTATATTTTACTTGATGTTAATCATCATGGCCATAACAACTATTGTGCAAGTAAGTAGACACAAAATTTCTTATTTAAAAATTTTCCAGATGTTTTTTTTTAAAGTGTTATAAGTGATGTTTAATAAAAATTTGCTGTTTTGTGTTAAATGTCTGAAAAGCTTGCCTTGTTGCATATTGCCTAAGGGCCTTTTGCACTCTTTCTTTTCTTGCCTCTTCAGGGCTTTGTTAATATGTCTGTGATAAATAATTGTTACTGCACCTTCTATCATTATAACTGCCACCATTCATGTCAAAATTGGACTGTATATTTTCACTTCAAATGGTGCTTTGGTGCTGTTTTTTGACGGTTGAAATTAAAAACTAAAACAGTCCATTTTTGACCAAACTTTGTTTTAATGGTGACAGTTTTTCTTTCCCCCCCCCCCACTTCAAATGGTGCTTTGGTGCTGTTTTTTGACGGTTGAAATTAAAAGCTAAAACAGTTCATTTTTGACCAAACTTTGTTTTAATGGTGACAGACAGTTTCTTGTATTTTAAGGTGAAATATCTGAATCAAGCCATGGCTAGCTACGACATAGCAACAGTTGTTCCAATAAACTTTGTTTTATTTACTGTCAGTGCTATTCTTGCAGGGGCAATCTTTTACCAGGTTTGTAGAAAATATAGACACCTATATATATACTGTGTTATAGCTATAACCTTGGTATATATCCAACATCTCTTTACAAAATATGTTTAAACCAACATGAAACACTATATGCATTTAACTAATTCACTTGTCTTTAAAAAGCTTGTTGGTGAATATTGATATTTTATGAATGCCTAAGCTGCCAATACTGTTTAGTACACTCTGTTTTTGTGATAATAATATTTTTTTCACTAGAAACTGTAACAAAGTAAGTGTTAAACTAAGTATATTAATATGGCAAAGAGGTCCATTACAATAAATAATAAATTGCTGGATGATTTTGTGAAGTATTACCTTTCATGCCTTGCTACATTTTTTCAGGAATTTTTTCACCAACCCCCCCCCCCCCCCCCCCCCCCCCCCCCCCCCCCCCCCCCCCCCCCCCCCCCCCCCCCCCCCCCCTAAATATTATCATGTTCCTCTTCGGATGTTCCCTCTCCTTCCTGGGAGTAGTCTTCATTACGTGGAAGAGCACAGAGCCAGGAGAGATGGAGGCGGGCTCCCTGCATCTCGACATGATGCCAAACTTTATCCGGACTTTTGCGCTTTCCTTCAATGTCAAAAATATACAACCAGAAGCAAATCACAGACAGGTGTGGTGATTTTGAAACATGTTTATTTATTAGGAAGCAAAAATAAAAAAACTTTAGTATCTCAAGTTTTTAATGATGAATGTCAGGCTTTTTTATATAATCATGCATGCATAGGAATGCTGGATAAGCTGTAATAAAGTTACTGGAAGAGCAAAAGATTGTTTAGAACATAAAAGTTTTGACAATGGTGATTAAACCACTAGTGGTCCATGCTGACTTTTTGGCTGGTCGACAGGACGTTAATTAAATTAGGTGATAACCTGGAAATAGTTGCATGTAATTTATTGAATATTGAATATGAAAAAAAAAAATAAGTTTCTGGCCATTTATTGTTAGCTATCAGATTGATATCACTCCTTAAAATTCTGTATTGAATTAATATATTTCTAGCCAATATGCTTGTTGTGAATGCCTGAAATGAGTTGAGAACCACTGGTTTAGCTACTCTATATCTTTGTCTTGTGTATCTGAGCCTACAAAGTTATTAATCTTAAAACATTCTTAGGCAACTTGTTACCCTGACGACGAGTTACCGCTTCTTCAGTCAAGCAGCACACGAGACTCGTTTGCGAATTACTCAACAGCAAGTGAAGATATGCCACGCTCAACAACCAGTTTACAGTCGAGTGAAACATCAAGTTTTATTAACTCTGCCAAGAAAAAAAGAAAAAACAGTAAATACCAAACCCCACCTAGTTCTGAATCTGAATAAAAAATACCGTTTTTGGGTGATACATAACTGTTGCAAATTGGCTCATACAGTTGTGTCTTCATTTTTCAATTTTATTGTATAAAATATGGACATAGAACAGCAAGAGTTGAACTGCTTGGCCGAGCACCGAGCTCAGTACCGAGTACTCGGGTTCTGGTTAGGCTCGGCCCATCCCCACAAATTAGTACTGAATGTATTGCTCACTGCATTATGTATTTTAAGTAAGCTTCTATGATAATTTTGTACTACAAGTATAAAAACCTTTATAGATTTTATTAATGCATTGCAAGATTTACTAGTACTGCACAAAATAGTGTTATGGCAACAAAATTATTTTCAATGATACTTTGTTCTTTTTGATTTTGGATACAAAGTAATGAGTTTTTTTAAAAACTAACTTCAATTTGAAATTTTAGATCAAAATAAATGATTTTAAGTAATTTTATTGCAACAACAGTATTGCATAGAAGTTGCAATAAGTAAATTATCTTACCTACTTACATTGCACTTGTTTATTTGCTGTCTAAGGTGCGTACTCATGAGCAAAATCAAGTTTCACTTTAGTGCTTTATATTTGTATGTGCTACACACCGCGTAGTTAAATGCATAATTTGTTGGTTTGATATGCGAAAATAATGTTACACTTTGTAATATGTGTTTATTAGTCAACATTTATTTTTGCAATCCACATAAACAGGAAAATATGAGTAATTCAAAAAAATCACTAGTTTCAAACAAGAAAATTTTGTTCTGTCATTTTACACTGCCAGTGGTTTTGGTGTTTGAATAATATTTGTTTAAACAATTCCCTACATGAAAAATTCCATACAAATTTGATTAGCTTTGAATTGAGAAAGACTGTGTTTTCAATCAATGTAAAGGCAAAGTCCAAACTAAATTTTCCAACAAATGTTGTTCTATTGTTTTAGTGCAACAGGAAACATATGGCACCTCTTGTTAAATATATTGTAGCTGAATTTTATGGCAAAGATTTAAATTGTGTTGTTAACTTATACACTAAAATGTATGCACAGATATTTGACACTGCCTTTGCCTGATGAAATTTTATTCTTTTCGTACTATTTTGTATTGCACTTTTATATCATAAACTATTGTGCCTTGTGTAACGCTGTAAATGACTGTTCTCATAGAATTTTAACCTCTAAATACTGCCCATATTTTAAAGTTTTTGAATAGCAACATTTCAAGGTATTTTTTTTCAGTTTACATGCAATATATGTGTTTTATGTTTGAAGTAGATTGTTTTGCGATCACACAAACTTGTTGATATGTGAATTTACAAATGTCAAACAGATCTTACAACTGAACAAGTTTTAGTATTTTTGCTCACAATCTTTTCTCTTATAAACCCAAGTGGTACTATTTTTTGGTTGTGTTGCACTAATTTCGTTCACATCTTGTTTCTAACTTAGCAAAGTGCCTTTGAACTGTATTCTATTTTCCTGCCACTTTTTAAGTATTGGTGCCTATTTGTATTAAGTTTGCTTGTTACTAAAGTTATCCTGTTTGCAAGTTTTAAGAATTGTGATCATTATGAGATTTTTAAATAGTTGGCGATTTAATATTGTGCTAATATTTGTTTTGTATAAAATTTAAATTTGCGTGTCTTTACAAATGTTGCAATGACTGCCAGGTTGCTAAAATAATCGACTATTTTTGCTATGTTTTCTCTTAAATAGTTAAATTTAAACGAACATCATCACCAGTGCTTTAGACATATTTTAAAACAAGTTCATTTGACTCAAAACAAACAAAATTTGAAGTGCCTATGAACTGTATTCCTTCTTTATGCCGTGCCTTTTCAAGTATTGTGCCTCTTTATATTATGGTGCTTTTTTGTAAATTTAAAACATTGTGGTACCATTCCTATGAGATTCAGACATTGCTGGAGATTTAATAAATTGTGCTAATAAACTTACACAAGTTGTTTCTTTGTTTTTTAGGGGCTATCTTATCTAACATACTAATCCCCCCCCCCTTGCTGGAGATTTAATAAATTGTGCTAATAAACTTACACAAGTTGTTTTTTTGTTTTTAGGGTGTTTCTTATCTAACATACTAACTTGTAAACTGTAAATTAAATAAAAACTGGCATTGTCTTGAGCGAGGAAGGTCATTTCAACAGTCCTTGGTAAGCATACACACTTTTTGTTGTTCTAATATTGGTAAGCATGTTAACTGAAACTTGTGGTAAAATAAAGAGGTAAAAAGGTTTGTTTTTGCAAAGTTAAACGAAGTCATAATTTTTTATTTAGAAAACTATGTGGTAAATTTGTAAATTTTACCCACTGCAAAACTATGTAAAACTGTCTCAATGCCTCCAGCAAATGCAAAGCCAAGAATAAAACTGCACAATGAGATTTATTGAATATTTTTTGTCAGTAAAACTATGTTCCGTGTTTATTTAAAACTGGACAATCTTCTTTTTAGGCAACCAGTAGAACAATGAAAGAAGTAGACAATAGTGATCTACTGGCTGTCACATTCACAGTAAAGACATGCAGTGTGGAAAAAGTCACCGACCCAACTGTAAAGAAATATGTGGCTGACGGTTACAAAGACGATATTGTTGTGCGAGATGTAGCTGGGGTGGTTATACAAGGTAGGTTTTGTCCTTCTAGTTAGTGATCCCACCTTTCAGGTTTCTGATTAGGATAAATTCAGGTTTCCCGCGGGTATGGAAAACCTGGAAAGGTTATGGAATTTAAATTTGTATTTTTAAGGCCTGGAAAAGTTTTGAAAAAAGCCAACTTTTGCAAAAGTCCTTGAAAAAGTATGGAATTTGGCGCCTGAAAATGCCAGATAGAGATAGGAATTTCAAATTACGTAACGTTTGTATATTCGTTGCAAGTATGGTAAATTGGCTAAATATATAAAAGTCTTTTTTCTAGTTTTACTACGAGAATTGCTCAATTTTTTGGAAAAGTCATGGAATTTATAAACAAAAATTGCGCGGAAACCCTGTAAATTATTCAATGCTCAGATAAGACCAAAAACGCCACAAGAAACACATGCAAATTACCGGTGGCTAAAAATACGTATGTTTGGTATTATACTCAACAAAGTAAAAATAACTTGTGTGGCCCATATGGTGTTACCTGTAAAATATACTTGCTAATTGCGTTTGGCCTATCACTGGTAGAAGTTGCACACCCTTATACAGTATCAGATGTACAATGTTTGTAGTTAAAATAAATACATTTTAGTGTGTAAATTTTTTTCAGTGTAAAATATGTATTTTCACAGTTGGAAGTGAAGTAACAAGGTTCAAAGCTGGAGATGATGTTGTTGGAGTTTTGCCAGTTAATCAGTTTTTCGATCTTAATGAAAAAACCTGCAAACTGCCTGAATTTTGCCTTGGTAAGTTCCTCATACTTTATACATAAGCTATTGCTGCCAGGCATAGTATGAACTTTAAAGAGCTCTTCTGGCAAAAAAGCTTTTTAAATTTGCCAGAAGAGCTCTTTAAACTTCGTACTTTATACATTTAAGCTCAGGATTGATTCCATGTTTTTGAGGGCCTCATTTTGGCAAAAAAAGGAACTAGGTATGTATGCTTACAACTTCTTCGATAATCCGAATCATGTCTTGTTCCGAAAGTGCTTTCTTTAGATTTGTACCCCCCCCCCATTGATTCCATGTTTTTGAGGGCCTCATTTTGGCAAAAAAAGGAACTAAGTATGTATGCTTACAACTTCTTCGCCCCCCCCCCCAGTTTTAACATTAAAGACACCAAAAATTGTGTTGGCCAGTGTAATCCGAATCATGTCTTGTTCCGAAAGTGCTTTTTTTAGATTTGTGGTATACTAGACGCAGTTACTGTTTTACTTAGTAATGTCATTTTCATTTATATTCGTGCCTTTACACCAGTGGTTCTCAAACTTTTTTATTGTCAGGGCCAAATGGTATTTTTTTAAGTGTGTAGGGAGCCGCAAATAAACGAAACCTTGAGAAAATCAATAAAGATTATTACTTTGAAAGCTAAAATAGCAATGTTTGGTGGTGTTCTGAGGTCTGGTGCGAGCCGCAAAATAAGTAGTTGGGAGCCGCATGCGGCCCCGAAAACCGAGTTTGAGAACCACTGCTTTACACACTTGGCCCAATAAACAACCTTTATTTAATTAAAGTAAGCAGTTAAACCAAACGAATTATTTATTAACAACACAACATTGCGGGAAATAGGAAATACATAATCAGCCATTTTTTACTGGTTTACATGCATGGTGAAAAAAGTTAAACTTATTTAAAGTCCACACAATTACAGTTAAGAAGCCTCCTTCACTTGCTTGGGAAGTTGCATCTAGTTGTTTGATGGACGGAATTCGTGCTTACAATGCTCTACATTATCTTGGAAGACTCAAACCAAATGAAACTCTACTTCTATGTAACGCAGCTACTGTAAGTTTTTAACTTAAGTGGTTTCGAACATAGTTCTAAATTAAATTTGAGAGTAATGTAAAAGCATAGAGCCAATAAATGATAAGCTGCAGACAGTGCACACTGTTTCGACCTATAAGGTCTCATCAGTGCAGCTGGTGACGAGAGATCGGCCGCATTGGCTAGTGTAGCCATTCAACGGCACTCCAGTTTGTTGGGAGCACAGGGTACAACCCCATGCATCACCTA
>QLIY01000675.1:44381-91021 GCA_003260075.1 Phallusia mammillata
TATGCTTTTACATTGATACTGTGACACTGAGCCGACTTCACTGTGGTTCCCAAGCAGTTGCTTGGCCATTGTGAGCCAGTTTCATCTGTGCTGTATGTCCAGTTGTGGCATCGCACAGACTAGGTGATGCATGGGGTTGTACCCTGTGCTCCCAACAAACTGGAGTGCCGTTGAATGGCTACACTAGCCAATGCGGCCGATCTCTCGTCACCAGCTGCACTGATAAGACCTTATAGGTCGAAACAGTGTGCACTGTCTGCAGCTTAAAATTGGAGAGTGTTTGGTAGAAGTTTATAAGTGTAAAAAATTCTCCAAATTTTTTTTACATTATAACCATAATACTTAATGTGTTAGATTTATGTTTCGTGTTCACCAATAACTTGTTCGTGTGTCATAGTCATTTGTGTTTCTTTTTATTAAACCCAAGTAGTGGTGTTGGAATGAGATTGTGTGCTTGGAGGCTTTACCCTTTTCATTTAAGCCAAAATTTGTACACAAAGAGCGATAATCAAATAAATAACCCACCTATAATTAGCAAACGAAATAACGTAATCTACATTAACATAAGATTACACTTTACATGTTTTTACAGTAGTTCATAGCTTTGATAGTTACTTTGGTCTTCAGGACCAACTAGAAATGTTGCAACATATAAACCTAATGTATTGTAAATGTTTTAAAGTGAACTGTCTTTGGATTTTGAGAAATAAAACATCAACATTGTAAACACAAGTTTAATTGCATACCCACCCCTTCTAAACAGTAACTCTTACGATTCCCAGCCTTTTGGAGTGCTTGCTGTTCAGCTTGCCACAGGCTGGGGAGTGAAAGTTTTTGCCACAACCAGCAATGGAGAGGAGGCACAGCTGTTCCGTACAATGTCCCTTGACGTTGAGAGGACATTAGAGGGACATCAGTTCATGAAGAACAGCATTATGGATGAAAGTGGAGGTCTAGGAATCGACTGTATTGTTGATAATGGAGGTAAAGATTAAAAATGGACACATATGTTGTAGAACAAAGTATTGGTCATCCAGCAGTTTTATGAGCAATACTTGGCTATACATTATGCCCGGCAGCAATATTACATATGTTGTAGATATGCCTATTACATATGTTGTAGATTTACATTGATTTTAAAACTATATTTTAGTTTTTCCCAACTTCACTGGTACTGAGGAACGTGATTGGACAAAGCCGATAAAGCATGACATATTATCCTGTCTTGCTGTATCAAGTAGATGGGTTACACAACAACATGACTTGCAGGTAAAATATCTAGTCTTATATTGGTTCCTAAAAATCATTTGTTTTTGCCTAATGTATTCAATGTATGTTGAAAAATTTTTTTAATTCGACACCATAACATAAAAGTAAAAGAAATAGGTTTACTAATATATGATTTTTTACGGTGCTACTGGAATAAACCATGCATATTGTACATTCCTATTGTTTTACACTACTGGTAAAGTTTTCTAGTTTTATCTCTAATAAGAACTAAACAGTTTTGATGCAATGTTGAATAATTGTGTGGTCTCAAACAAGAGGGAACATTGGGAATTAGAACCATAAATTCTAAGTTTCAAGGCTGCCGTGGCAACCATTTTTTCTGACTGATGACAAACTGCTCTGAAAAAATTGCTTGTCTCCTGTGTGTTTGAATGTTATAAAAGTTGCCCATATATTACATTACTGGTTAAAGCTTTGATTTTAGATTGACCCACCTGATTCAGAGCTGTTACACATAAAGAATGCATCCCTGTGCCACATGTGCCCCGACACCTTGCTTCTTTCGACTTACAGACAAAACTACATACTTCATATATTAGATGAAGTTTTAAAAAAGGCCGATGCTGGAGAAATAAGGTTTGAGATGCTTGAATTGCATTGCCTTATATGAAATTGAGTTAAATTTTGTTTATTTCACTTGGTGTAAATAAAAACACAGCAGCACAATTGCGCTAAGCTATGTACTTGGTCAGATATAGCTGTGCAATTCAAAGCCAAAAATCGCTTTTTTATGTATAATTGCTGACAAATAGTAGTAAAAGCTTGGAACATAAGTCATGATGTTGCTTGTACAAAAATCAACAAATTATTAGTTGTTTAAGACAACAGTTTTTTTACTGTTTCAGGCCTCATCTTATGAGTGTATTACCTGCCAACGAAATGAAGCCTTCTATTTTATCCGCAAACAAAAGGATTGTGCTAAAATTACAATGATATTTGTAGTTACAACTGTTAAGTTCCAGTATGTAAGTCCCTTCACAACTTTATGGATGATTGTTTGTTGGTGTTGTGAAAAAAAGTGATTGTAGTAATACATATCATAACTTCACATCATTTACATCGACATGGGCATGATTAAGTGTTACAGCCAACCAGTGCAATACCACAAGATTTAAAAACGCTGTCATGTAACTTGGTATGGTACAAAAAACATGTTCTTGAATATTAATTTACAACTCAAGTGTAATAGGTAAAACTTATTTTAAGAATAAGGAAGATGAAATTTTGAGTTCTAGTGCTGTTATGTACACCTGTTAAATCAGTACTAAAAGGTGCAATCATCCAATCCTGTTGTTTTCTGCGAAATCTGTAGAATCATCTGATTAAAACTTTGTTTGCCTGACTCTTCAATTGAAAAATACAGATACAGAAGCATTTTTCATGTCATCTTGTACTTTTCAGCACTGTATGCAATAAACTAAGTGCCATTTCCAGAATGCTTGGTTATATTGTCAGACAAAACATAGTGCAGGTGTAAATGGGCCAAGGTCTTTAGGCTTACAGTTTGTTATTTTTATTTAATAAAGTTGTTGACTTCATGTTAGATCACTTGATTTGGAGTGATGTCACTATTCTTAGTCAGCAAAAAACAACGTCACAAGTTGTGAGACAAATGAAACCCATGATTCATAGGTAATATTGCCAAAAAACGTCATCACTGAAAGCTCTACAACCATAGCACATTATATTTTTTTCCTTTACCTAAGTCCTTGTCAAACAGAATAAGCCAAACCACAGCCTTAAAACACTTTCCTGGCAGAAAAATCACAAACAACACTTGAATGCAAGCCTGGTTTATTTGTAACCAAACTTAATAAATACTAGAAGTCAAATGTGACTGTATCAGTGGCAGTTGATGCAAAAAATAGCAAGGGGGTTTGAGGGATTACTTATACAGAATTTGATGTGTGCTGTTTAGATCTCCAAGATATGATGTGAGTTGTGAGTAAAAGATGACTAAAAAGTAAACAACAAGGGAAATTGGATAAAAACTTAAGACTTGTATGGAGGTTCGCATTCACTGTCATTTGTTAACTATTTTAAGTTGTTTTTGTCCCCAGAATTCCTCCAAGTCAAAGGGTCGAAAATCTGAAACATAAAAGTAGCAGTAAGCATATGTCCACTAAAATATACATGTAACAAATTTTAATGATTTGGCTTACTCTGTAATTTTGGGTTCGGATTTCTTTCAATGTATTGAGTTATGCAGCGACGTGTTTCTAGAAAAACAAAATTAAACCTGACTTTAAAGCACTGTTTCGTAAACTTTTTAACCTAGGTTGCAACTTTAAAATATCCAAAACTTTGAGATGCACCCAGTGGTGGGATTTAAACTTTTTGTCAGCCGGTTCTATCACAAAAGTCATATTTTTTAGCCGGTTCTGTTACAAAAAGTTCATTGCACAGTAACCTGTAATGCCAACTAGTTTGCTGATCTCATAAAATTTCGTGAGACGGTTCTATAGAACCGGCTGAATCCCACCACTGGATGCACCATATACATATATATAGAAAAATCAGTCAAGGACTTAATGCAGTACGTATATACAGCAAAATCAGTCAAGAATTAAATAAAGTATGTTGAATTTTGCTGTGTTTTGAAGGTACAATGTTTGATGACCACTTAACACAAAACTTAAACAAAATGTAATTTAAAAAATAATTACCACTTTCTTTTTCAGGATGATTCAGCTCCTGTTTTACGCTGTTCCATTCTGTGAACAAACACAAATTATATTATTTGAATGCAAAGTAGAAAAGATTTACATTTAAAGTGGGTAATCCAGGAGTTTTTTTGTACACTAACACCTTTCATTTGTGCAACAGCATTCACTAACACACTTATGACATACTGCAATGCACCACTTGACAAGGTATTGAACTCTTGAGTCATTAAAAAGCTTTTCACAGTAAAAAATGTAAACATACCATCAAATAAAGCGGAGATATTTTCTTCATGTTGTTGGGTGATTGGGTCGCTGGAAGCATGACTGACAATATTTCGATTGTTACGCTTGTTTGTTGCATTAAAATGGACTTTTTGGGACCTTAAAATAACTCCAATTTAAATAAATTATATGTATTTTAAACTAATATTTTGTGGACAGTCTTTTATATTTTGTCAACATCTTTTTTTTGCGTGGCTGCATGACCTTTAAGTCCGCATGTCTTTGGTATAAAGTTTCCGCATGCAAAAAATTGGAATGCAAATTATTTTTTGAAAAGACGAATGGAAGTTTAATTGTACTCACCCCATATTAGCGGATGACCAAGCAATTTCTTTATCACCTACTGGACTGATTTTCTCAGCTAAAAAACAACAACTTTGTTTAGCTATAAAGTACAGGTTACAAACCTAACAGTTTCTTCACACCATACCTATATGTCTCGATGTAGCTGATGTTGCAGAATTTATTTTTGTTGCTGGTTGTTTAAGCCTTGTTGATTGCAGCATGATCACTTGACAACATCATTAAAATTTACTTTAGCGCCTTGGAAGATATTGTTGAGGATGGACGAAACGGAACAAAAACCTTAACTTTATTGTAACAACTAGTAATAAAATAAAAAAGTAAAATGAAGCAGCTCAAATAATGACAAATAAGTAAAACGCAAAAATCTATAAGCAACACATCACGTTTATTAACAATAACATTGGTCAATGAGGTTGCGACACAACTTTTGTCGCATGTCGCGTGCCGATCATACATCTTACACAAAAATTATCTTCAAGAAAATATTTTGTAAACGACAGGATCACCAGCATATCAACATTAAGTTATACACATTAAAATTTCCAGGGTATATGAACTTTTAATTTGTTTTGTTAGTCTTTTTGTTTTTTGAAATATATTTTTTGGTTATGAATTTAACCAATTACCGCGACATGCGACATGTTTAGCGCGCCCAATTTAGCAGCTGGCGACTGGCACTTTTGTTTAGTCTTGATTTTCATTCATAGTTATTTGTAATTTATCAGTAAAGAAGTGGTGCAGTAACGTCCAGATAAACCCTACAGATTAGCAATCTATGATTTGTAAAATAGGATTTGTAAGAGAGCGTTTAACTCGATTTGTAAGACAACGTTTAACTCGACTAGACCTCTGCTATCAATTCCCTAATTTTCGAATTTTGGTTTATGCTTGATTTTTAATAGCTTTCAGTTTAGAGAAAAGCAAATTTAGTTTCTTCCGTAAAGTGAAAAACGTTTGTCACATTTGTGTATGCCGTGCCTACCATTTTATTTGCGTTGAAACAAAAATGTTACTGTAAATAAGAAATTTCATGTACTGATAAAAACAATAACACCCATTAAGATGAACTTTTTAAAAAAGCGTTAAACAGCATCTACTAGCACGAAATTATTATAACGGCCGCTCGTCTTGAATTACTGGTTCGTCTAAACTGGCCGAAATTGCCCGAATTTCCCGTTCATTTTGCTTCTTTGCACCCGACGCTGATAATTTCGAGTTACTGCCGCTGCCCTTTTCCTCGTGTAGGGAATTTCTATTGCAGCAGCAACAACATCGCGAAAAGAAATCTTTGGTCGCTCCTCTCATCTTTCTGCAAGTGAAAAACAATTGATGGCCTAAATATTGGTTTGTTGCTGCCAGGATTACTGTTGTCGTTATCCAAATCAGTGGTTTTTAAGATTATCATGTCACCTTTTAAGTAGTTTTATGACAGTATCTTAATTTCGCTAGCTAAAGCAGGGGTGTGGCGGCCCGCGGGCCAAATGCGGCCCATTTATTAAAGGTTGCGTGGCCCGCAGGGACGTTTGGATTTTAAATGCACTGGCAAACGCGTCTAGTTATTTTATATCCCCCCCCCCCCCCCCCCCCCCCCCCCCCCCCCCCCCCCCCCGCCCGGTTCTATGTTCCTGCGACCTGACAGTAATGTTGGTAGAATCTAATGCAAATTTTAGTTGTTAACTCATTTTAGGCGTATATTTGATATGCAAAGTATAACTTTCTTGTGTTTTTTAAAGGTGCGGCCCGCAATTTAATTATGGTAATTGTATTTTGCCCCACAGTGATGAAAGGTTGCACACCCCTGAGCTAAAGTATCTATCTTACCTACATCTTATTTCGGGATCACTTTACATTTAAAACGCGACATCAAACCCATTTTTGTACGTAATTAATTCGTGTTTTTGCTTATCCTGTTGGACTCTGCAAAATTTGGTCACAACTAGATCGAATAATGCAAAAAAGCACTGTAATAAGTTTATTGACAACTTTGTTACGTGCTGCGTGATTATCATATGTGATTCGTGATCGTGATTATCATTTATGATGTGTGATCATCATTTGTGATTGTTGATTATAAATTGTGATTCGTGATTAATATTAACGATTCGTGATCACCATTTGTGATCGGTGATCATCAATTCTGATGGCGATCATCATTTATGATTCGTGATCCGTGATCATTTTTTAAATGCGTGATTGTTGTTTGTGATCCTTGTTTTTTTTTAAACGTGATTATCATTTTTTAATGTCAATGCGCGCAAACTTACGTTGAACCGACGTTGTAAAATAGGGGATTTAGACATTCTGAAATCCTCATACAGATGTAGTGCGACAGGCCGAAAAGCCAATCGACTCGCAATGCGTTGTTTCCATTGCTTTTTGTGCTTTGGGTATAGAAAGCATAGGCTGAAACAGAACAATAATTTAATTTCATTGGTCAATTTATTCCACCAATGACTCTTACTGAGACTTTTTCTTAGGAGACTAATTCTAAACGTTCCACTTTATGTTTGAGCCTAAAAACCGTATTTTTTCTAATTATGTTGTAAAACGTAAACTTAATTGCAATATGCAAGGGTACATCAACTATAAATGAATGCTTTAGACCAGTGGTTCTTAACCTTTTTGGTGTGGTTTCCCACTAAAGTCAACCACCAACCTCGAATTTCCCATTTGTTATTTTTATAATGATGTTTTGTGCCCTACGTTAACAAAAAAAAATGTTTAAATGAAATAATCTCGCGAAGCGATTTGGTCTTGACCTTAAAGGTATACTACAATCTTATTTAGTTTAAATAGTGCTTCTGTGAGAGATTACACTTTTTGGAATATTAAGTAGTATCCTCTGCTTGCATTAGTCATTTATTGCATCACAATCAAGCAAGGAAAGGCTTTTATTAGCAAAATAGCAAAGTCATTGATACTTTTAGTCTTGTCGGTGATGTAACAAATGGCCTTTGGATTTGTATGTGTCTTGTAAACCTCAGTGAAATTAATCTTGCATGTTGTTGCGGAATATTTTTTTTTAATTCAAAGCCGGATTCGACCCTCGGGTCCAAGTTTGGTTACCCGACTTACAAAATTTCCCACCGGTTAAGAACCACTGCTTTAGACCATGGAAAGTAGCCCGTACTGCTATCAAGAAAAAGTGTTTTAGACCGTGGATTTCGTTGAAAAAAATAAAAGGATTGTTGCGAATGATAAATCATTGCTCAAACGTTGGTCCATTATTAAAGCCGAGCTTTAAGTTGCGTTTTAGTTATACGCCCCAACTAACCTGTAAAAGGGATATAACCACAAACAAACGAAGCCACGATGAGAAAGAGTTGCAGAATTGCTTGTCGCTCCTTTACACTGTTGTTACTCTCTAAATAATATTTGCATAAAGTTACATGTTTAATCATAAAAAAATACAGTCGGCAAGAAGCACACAGTTCGTGCATAAATAAATAACGCATGGTTTGAAAAGTCGGTCAAAACCATTGGACAGATTGGTCGGTTGTAAGTAGCTAGCTCCCTCAAGCAATTTGTAATCGGCCTCGCACGTTTTTTTGTGCAACGCCTCGAAGTCTGTAGAAATGCGCTTTTGTGCGCCCCCCCCCCAAAGTCGGTCAAAACCATTGGACAGATTGGTCGGTTGTAAGTAGCTAGGTCCCTCAAGCAATTTGTAATCGGCCTCGCACGTTTTTTTTTGCAACGCCTCGAAGTCTGTAAAAATGCGCTTTTGTACAAGTCAGTTGCAGCAAGCTTTAGTGGAACAATGCAAAAATCTCAGTTTGTCGTGACTGAAAAAGTTATGCGCATTGTATTTACAGATGTGGGTAGAACGGAATTGTTTGTCTTTACCAAATAAGATGCAAAAATCTTATTTACAAATTTAGATGTAATTACAAGTTTACTTTTAATAGAAATGTGTTTGCACTGTAAATCAGCTATTGCTGTCAGGCATAATGTGTAAACGAGTGATGCTCTTCCTGCAGTTTTATCATAAATAATCGACGTTTCGACATGTTTGCTATGTGTTTACAGATTTAGGTACATTTGTTTTAATTTACCTGAGTTTTTTCTTTTCTTTTTTCCCGCAACTCCAAATCTTCGTCTCCATAAGGTAAGTGCAATAATGATTGACAGAATTAACACGATGATTGATGGCAGATAGAAAAATATAGGGTGGCCTATTGACGTGTACCATCTGCATTGATTCACCCTGTATGGAGTGTTGGATTAATGCGCTGCAGTTAAAAGTCTGTTAGTGGGAGTAGTTTACACAAAACGGTTGTGATTCGGCACTGATCGACTTCATACTAACTTTACAATTGTAATACTAGGCTACCCTTAAAATCCTTTTTTCTTTTGGGTTAAGGCCGGGTTTGAAGCTAGTACAAGGGTGTTGGCCCGCTACCAACTTTGTACAAATTAATGGCAAAAAATGCTTTAGGTTAGGCTCCCCAATTTTCTGAGGTGTCTCCATAATAATACTAGGTCATTTTATTACACATATATATACGATATGTTCAGTATATAGCAAAACCTACTATATCGCGTTTGTGCAGAAATGATCTCGCAACTGTGCCCTACTTTACTTAAATGGCCTTGTTAGGTATTGTAAGCTAATTACTATTACATTTTTAATAAATTGCAGCCATAGTTACTTACCACTCTACTGAACAGGTGCAGGCGGGCCACTTGGCGGTCACATGAGCGCTGGATCGGTCACGGATGCCTGATTCCATAAAGATAGCAAATGGAATGAACCCGCTGAAGAACGTCGCAGCCCAAATTGCAACCAGCCAAATCTGTTGTGTTCAATAAGGTTGGTAAACATTGTGTAGCAAGTTTCTTCGGAATGATTCCTTAAACTGTTTAACGTATTGGTTTGTTTCCACATATAATGTTAGCCTTACTACTGGCGGCTAACTTACAAAGTAAACCTTTGAAAATAGGGTGCAACGGTTCCGGCCTATCTCATTCAAAATTTGGTTTTTCATTTGCCTTTTAATACCCTTCTTTTTATAAAAGGTGTAGTTGCACACAAATAAATGGAAAAAAGTTATTTTTTACATGTGAAAGGTGTGTGGCATTTAATTCAAAGACGTTTCGCGTTTGAGACATCACCGATATCTTATGTATCATTTTGTTTATCATTAACAAACGCAAAAATGTGACGAATTTATGGGCAAACTCTGTTTTAGACAGATGACTAAAATCGATGATGTATTTTGCTTTCCGGTTTGAAAACAGGGAGTCAAACGGTTTAGTTAGTTATCATTTATTCTTACCGCCGCGTGTTTCTTTTTAATTTTTGAAATCTTGTGTGGCCACTTGATGGCGATGTAACGAAGCAGAGCAAACGACAGAATGTGCTGTGCAGTGGCGTATGACGTCCATAGGTCGGATGCCCAGTAAAACTAAGAAAAGAAAAATGTTTATCAAATTTAGATTGAGAAAACCCCCCCCCCCCCCCCCCCCCCCTTTCTTAGGGTTTCAACGTAATGGTGCACCGAACCCGGCTCATAAGGTTCACAAGGCCGAATAATTCGACCGAATCAGGCCGAAGCTTAAATCCTCTTTCTAATTTATGTTTTAAAATGAACCTTGTGTCGTTGATGCAAGTTTATGACACTCCAAAATCACTTTCACAAGGTGTAAGGTTTCCTAAAGTTCTAATGTTTTGCAGACAACGTGGTTCGTATTTTTCTGACGCAACAATCAGTTATTTCATGAAGTTTTATATCGGTGATATTTACACATTTGGTATAAATTTTATACAATCGAAACAAACCAAAAAGTTTGGTTTCGGCCGAATAACGCATACGATAGAGCCTATAGTATGGTTTAATTGAAGTTTTAGTGATTAAACACTGCTGGAATTTGTTTTCTTGAATCCTAATATCTGCTTAAGCAGGTGATAACGTTAATTTAGTCAGCAATTGTGGTGGACTTTCGACCGGAATCATGACTATGGGAAATTTTTTCCGGTACTTTGCAATATACAGTCACGTTTTTGATTCAGGCCTTTGATTCTGTGAACTTGCGCTGACAGCTTAAGTGAGTAATTGGTTTAATGAAGGACCAAAACCCGGTCCATATGATATCGACCTCCGGGAATTAGTGCAGACAAAACATTGCCAATTGTTGCTTAAAATTCTGGGTTTCCTGTCGTAGTTTGTGCATAGGACATGTTTGTCACACATGTATTTCTGTTGATGTTAAACATTTTGCAACATTTTTTTTAAAGCCACGTTCTGTAATATAGCCGTAGTATAACTAGAACTTCCACCAAGATCTCATAAAAGGAATAAACAAAGAATTACTCTGTCTAATTAAGACCCTAAAATAAATCGCACTTTGTTCATATTTAAGACATGTTATTTAAACGGGTTCAGCAATGCTTGTGCTACGTTGCAAGCTTTTAATTCGTTTTTATCTTGAACGTGAACCATGGCTGGTATAGCCAAACCACCCAACGCGGATAACGAATTCTTTTTTATGTTAATGTTTTTTCGCGTGAGGAATGTTGATGGTAAATAACAAGTTTAATTGCGCAAATTTTGTGACACGTAGTTTAACTTGAAGTGTACAGGTAACCCTCCGCCATTTTTGTCTATAAACGTCGAAACCCAATTTATTTCACCTAAGATACTGGGCAATAATATCAGTTTTGCCCCCCCCCCTGCGCAAATTTTGTGACACGTAGTTTAACTTGAAGTGTACAGGTAACCTCCGCCATTTTTGTCTATAAACGTCGACACCCAATTTATTTCACCTAAGACACTGGGCAATAATATCAGTTTTACAGCAAAATACCCCGGTGTAAAACTGATATTACCTTTGTATAAACGCATTGTAATGTAGCTTGATATATACAACTATACTTGTCAAAGTCTTTGAAAGTCTCATTCTGTACAGTTGTGACGAAGAAGTAAATCAATAGTTTGTACTTTCCAATAATTTTAACATCCCTTGACATAATCGCGGATCATTGAGAAACGTTCTGTAGAAACCAATCATTTTATCTGTACTGCGCAGTGGTACAGTATAACGTACATGTAGTCGCGAAGCAATCAGTTACTGTGTATTAAATGCGTCTGTTACTATATAAAATAGTGGTGCAAGTTTGGTTGGCAGAAACATTTCAGCCAAATTTGCCGTTTAGCTGAAGTTTCGGTTTCGGCCCGAACTTTTTTGTCCGAAATCGAACGTTTTAAATGTATGGATTTAATGACCATAAACTTTCAGGGACATTCATATCACTGATGATGGCATGAGCATTTCTCGAAACGTTTGAATAATAAAGCATATCGTTTTTACGTCTATTTGGGCCGTTATTTTCACCATTAAACTTATGAACAGATCCGTATATAATTTTCAATATCGCCAATTTAAATCATTATAAATTAGCTAATTGTTGTTTCTAAATAAAACACGAGTCACGTTGTCTGCAAAATATTTAGGTGTTTTGTTCAGCTATACGTATTGTAAAAGTCGTTTTGGAGTCTCATAAACAAGTTAACCTGCATTAACTACGTAAGGTTTGGTTTAAAACATCTACCAGGGGATTTAAGGTTCAGTCGAAATTATAGGGCCTTGTGTCGAATATTCGGGTTCGGCACGAACGTTTTAAGGCGGGTCCGTTACATCACCAATAAAAAACACAAATAAACTCAGTATAATTTATTTTATTATACCACTAATTTTTTCTGACCTTGCAGAAAAAGTTGGGTAGAAGCCACCGGTCGAAGCCCCAAGTTCGTCTATAGAGCAGAAGTGGGCTTATAATAGCGGAGTAAAGGTCTGACACGCACATACTGAGGATGAATAGCTCGAAAATGGATCTGGAAACATAAATAACAGGTCGGTGAAATTTGTTTTTTTACGATCTAATGCAAGCAAGTGCAAAATTTTGTTGAAAAAGGTTTTCCGTTGATATAAGCTGTTACTGTCAGTCATAATATCAAACTTAGAGAGTTCTTCTGGCAATTTTATTTCAAAACCAAATGCCAGAAGAGCTCTATACGTTTGAGGTTTTCCGTTTGTTTCTCGTTTTGTGTTTTAGTGTGTAATGCGGCGATGTGGTTATGGACAAAGAGTGGCGGGAAAAAATTTATTAAAGTTATTAAAGGACTAAAAATTATTTAATTGCATTTATGGATTGTGGACTATAACACTTGTGCTTTCCATACTACCAATGTATGGAGGTATTCGATTCTGTTTTGACCATGTGCAAATGTGTTAATTTACACACAACATAATATATACGTTCAATAGCAATGTTTGCGGAATTATGTCTGCGCAAAAAGACATTCCAGCAAACATTCTTTCGTTGTGCGAAGCTTTGGCCAACTGATCAAAATAGCAATTCTGTTGCAATGATAACATGTGCTTTCAATTTTCTTGTCGCTAGCACAAGAAAATGTTGCAAAAAGTAGTTTATACTTCAGTTTAGAGTAAAACCAATGGACGATAAAATCCTTGGTAAAACAGAATCAGTCGGTCATTTATATCGGTTTGTATTTCGATTACAGGAACTGATGATGCCACATAGGCGAAATATATATTCCTTTATTAAACCGACTGATTCTGTACTCTAGTTAAAAAGGCAAACAGTGATCGTCAGGTTAAGCCATGTTGTTGATGGTTGATCTATTACTAAAGTTGTTATTTTGATATTTCAATTTACTTCGCAAAAAGATATTTCAGCAACATTGTTCCGTTCTGCCTAGCTTTGGTCAACGAAATCTGAGTAGTGATTCAGTGGTAAGAATTTCTGATCTCATCTCTTGTCGCTAATTCGATAAATGTTTACAAAAGTTAATTTTTGTAAGAAATTCTACCATTCTCGTGTGAGTTAAACCTGACCTGATTTCTCAGCACGTTTTTATGAAAAAGTCGCCATATAACGAGCAGATATTCCCAACGTGACGTGACAGGTCGTGATTGGCTGCGTAATAATAACCTCGTAACAGACAGTATTTGAAACGTTAGTCTTTAATTGCTGTACAGCATGGCCAAGGTGTCGATTAGCCTTGGATGAAAAATAATGCTATTATTTAGCAGCAGTATCCGATTATGCATGGACGGTGCAGTTAAGACTACATTTGGTTACATTGGATTAAGTTTTAAATTTTAATTACCTAAGACAATTTGGAATGAAACTGCCCGCACATTTGACGCAGACTGTATTGTATATGTAATTGATATGTTTTGTTTGTAAATTTTGTAGGTTTAGGCATGTACTTGGTTGGATTCGTGTTTGTATTTAAACGGTTTGTAACTTTTAATTCAACAGTATTTTTTATGCATTTTTTTTTAATTTGTGCACAGTTAAACAAAATCCAACAAACTGGACAAACAAACTAAACTGAAAAAAAATCAACGTTTGTTTTTCAAAATAAACAAATTTTCAAACATATTTCCAATTTAACTTTGAATATTTTTGTGCAAACAAATACATACTCTAACTTATAATAGCTTAAAATAGCTTTTCTAACACGTGTTCCACCACAAAAATCTCAGTAATTACAAAAAAAATGTGACAACAGAACAATTCCGAAACAAACAAACCAATGCAATTTGCCAAATCAAAAACTTTTCTAAACTTCTTACCTGAGGGTTTTTGTGGTAAGAATCACCACAATAGTTACAACGTTTCCGAAAATTCCCACAACGGCAAGAAATATCAAAATCACTGCAGCCAGTAATATTTCGTCATCGCTGAAGGGCCGTTCGTAAGGTCTGAAAAATGCACAAACAAAAAATTAATAATTTTCATCTACCCATGATGGCAAAGTTTTGTGCCTGAATGAAACTCGGCAAAAATTTTTTGAATTGCAGAACATTATACTTTTGTTCTTACAAAGGTAAAACATGCATTAAAATTTATTGATTATATATATGTGTTTCAAATCTTATTTTAGAGCTAACGAAATTGAATTCGGTGCAACACACTATAAACGAATTGCTACAATCTACAAGAAAACTCGTTGTATATATAATATAGCATAAATTTAAGTTTTAACTCAAGTGCCCTATTAATGGTGCTGGGATATTGCTCTTAATCTCCATTTGTGGGTGTTTAACTCGATGTGGCTGTACTTACGGGCCTGTTGTGGCGTTTGTGACAAGTTCGGTGAAATTTGTGAATGCCGCGTCAGTTGCAGCGCTCGTTGTCATGGCAACAAAAGTCCCTACACCTGAATCAGTAAAACATGTTAGGTAACAACTTGCTGGGTAATGCAAAACAGGGCGACAGGGCGAAACGTCTGTCATACGGTGTCTGCCGTAATTACATGTTCTATGATGAAGCATTCCTTTTCTGGTAAAAAACAGTGGTTTACCACGTGAGTACACACGCCACGCGCGTATAAAGTGCGCGAAAAACCACAGATCCACAACAACTGCTTTGAAGTTTACAATAATTGTTATCTTCTCAAACATTCCCGTTAGCATACAAATTTTATGTCTACTAGCAACTAAATCACCTTTTATAATAGTATCGGCTTATAGTTCTACTTTGACACTCAACTTTCGCTTTAGGTTCGTGTTTTCATTACATAAATTTTCTTGTTGCCTTTTTCAAATTCTTGTAGTTTCTTCGTATATTTGTTTCCACTATATTTGATACATCTTGGCACAGAGGCCTGAAATTGGGGCCTGATCCCAAAAGAACGAGCCTGGCAGTCCAATTTGAACACAGGTTAAAAAATAAAGTTCGAATTGGATCCGAAAGTTAGATTAACCAATGAAATTTACGACACAAATGCGAACAACAGTAAAGTCATGTCCAAAATTATTCCTGGTTGGTACAAACTACAAAGCCGAACCCGACACGAAAAGCCTGGCCCGGCTTTCAACTCTGTTTTACCGTCTCATGTTTTTCTGCAACAGACGTTCTCCTCAGTTTCTCTTCCTAACTGAGGAAAGACAAAATTACGACACGAATGTGGAGTGGCAAATCAAGCCCTATTTATTAAAACCTAACTCGAAAAGCCCTACCTTAATTACAACTTTCTTTTTACCCCTCGTGTTTCTTAAACATCTGGTTCTAACTGAAGCACGTGTGTCATGTGATAGGCTTGACACTAACAGGACATCGGTGTGCCGCAGACTGGTGTTAGTCCGATGTGTTGATTTCCTAATACACCTGTTAACTTCCGACATGTTTAGCTTTCAGTGTTTGATCACCTGAAGCGTTTTACCGGTGGTTAACAAACATAGTTGTAGCGGCACGTTACATGTGCTTGGTACTCAATTTTTGACATAATCTCAACGGAATTCACTTTTTGTCGGACTTGTCTGCGTTTTTGGTTCATTAAAGAAACTATAGTTTGGTGACAATGAAAAGCGCATTAGGCTTGAAATCATGTCCACATTTTAAATATTTTCTTTTTCTTTTTAAGTTTTCACATATGCGTTGATGTTTGCTGTTTTAACAGCATTTTAAAACCGACAATTATCCAGTTGATTTGCATTTCATCATTTGGGTTTAAATATTACGAAAACAATCCACAACGAAGATTCTTTAATGCTCGTCATTTTGTAGCGTTTTAAATTGATAAAACCGCACTTCCGAAGCGCTGAACGCAATTGAACTACTCTTTATCACTTAAATACATCAAACTCATTTGCGGTGGTTTACGATATTGCATTGCGCCTTAATAAGCTTTTGACTTGTAGCTCAGCTAACTCGTTTCTACTTCTACACGCATTGTTTTACTTCTGTTCTTGTATTTTAGGCTTGTCTGGTGCAAAGATCAAAACTTAAATGCTTTCGAAATTCTCAACCATAGTCGCCTGTAAAGTTATTCAGCTCGCGTATATTGGGAAATCACGGCGTGGTGTTTTAACCGCTCACACAACACAGTGATTATGCTCAGATTGTAATTATTACACAATACGTAAAGGCTCTGGATTTTTCCATGTAATGAGTGGAAAGATTTTATCTACCGCCAGTTGAACCATCGTGCAATTCTCTGACTTTGTGCCATCTCAAGTTACGGCTTAAATAAGACAAATTTAAAATTCAGCCATGAATCAAATCTACTGATTTAATGTAGCCCGAACCCGATCTGAAAGCCCGAACTCTGATCGTAGACTTCACTTTCAGCAATTCACAACATTATTAGTAACTGCACCTTGAAAAAAATATGGTAAGCTGCTTAAAACCTGTTAGAAAATCGTTCCTGGACTGTCACAGTCGAACAACGCATTTACAAAAAGTAATGATTTTAAAACTTTTACCAAACCGCAGTCGAAACCTGCTGGAAGTCAGGGCTACTTTGCCCAACTGGCCGTCTAGTTCTGAGCTTTTAGCATACAAGGCAGACTAATTACACGTTACGCCTAAATCTACTTAAATTCCTGAAGCTTTTCTGGCCTCTCATCCGACAATTACTCGCCGGCAAGGTCACGTGTGTTAAGTGGTGGAGGGACGCGCCCGCGATTTTCCGGAAATTCTGATAATAATTTTCTTGTCACTCTAACAGTGAAAAGTGTGCTGCCTCATGCCCCGTGCATTGTGAGTTGCACAAAAGCGCAGTTTTTGTCTTGTTCCAACGCTTGTGGGTACAAACCCCGACAAATTAGCAATTAAAGAAGACTTTACAAATGTTGATGAAAGTTTTCATTAGATGTATTGTACTTCAGTTTTACATTTGCGGATGTTGATGCATTGTGAATCGTCTTTATTTCTTGGGCTAATGGATGTGGGTACAAACCCCGACAAGACAGCATTAAACAAGGACTTTACGAATGTTGCTTTTATTCAGGCGGACTGTTCTTGCGATTTACACATGCAGAAGTATCCAGGCGGCCGTGCTTGATATGTGCAACTTTTTATATATATATTTGACTTCTGTAACTGGTCTAAAATACCTTTTTTGTTTAGAAAATTACAAGTTCATATCGGTATGCGCGTCCAGCTGCTAGACTGTTTTTTTGGATTTTGTGGACACATTGTCGATCGTTAGTAAAATAAATATCTATGGCTGGGCGAAACAGAACAAACGTTGTACAGTGATTGGCTAAACTCTAAATAATTTGCTGAGCAGTTGACAACATGCACTGATGATGACAACAGCGATTCTTTGTTAAAACGTTTGCGCTAAGATATATTCTATTTTCACAAGCTCTTTGGCAGTTAAATGTTTTTACTACTTGTTCTGTTGAAGTTTTCGAACTACGTAACAGACACCATTTCAAAGGTTGTTTTTACAAACCATATTACCATTTTGGGCCAGAACCTCGACTAAATTACTTCATGCTAGTATGACATCACGAATCACTAAAATAATGATTGTTACATCTTTGTTACGTCATCCCCCCCCCCTGTCTCATGCCCCGTGCATTGTGAGTTGCACAAAAGCGCAGTGTCTGTCTTGTTCCAACGCTTGTGGGTACAAACCCCGACAAATAAGCAATTAAAGAAGACTTTACAAATGTTGATGAAAGTTTTCTTTAGAGGTACTGTACTTCTGTTTTACATGCCCAGAAGTTGATGCATTGTGAATCGTCTTTTTTTCTTGGGCGAACGCTTGTGGGTACAAACCCCGACAAGACAGCATTCAAAGAGAACTTTTATAAACGTTGCTTAAAGTTTTCATTAGAGGTACTGTTACTTCAGTTTTACATGTGCAAAAGTTGGTGCATTGTATATCACCTGTTTTTCTTGGGCCAATGGTTGTGGGTACAAACGCCGAGTATTAATTAAGGATATTACGAATGGTGCTTAAGGTTTTATCAGGGGGACTGTACTTGCATTTTACACATACAGAAGTTGATGCCCCCCCCCCCCCCCCCCCCCCCCCCCCCCCCCCCCCCCCCCCCTAGCGTTTGTTGAACGTCCAGGCGGTCGTGCTTGATATGTGCAAATTTTTTTCATACATATTTGAGTTCTGTAACTGGTTTAAAACACCTGTTTTCATTAGAAAAAATACAGGGTCATGTAGGTATGCCCTTCCAGCTGCTAGACTCTATCGTTAGTAAAATGAGAACCTGCGATGGGGCCTATATAGAAAAGACGTTGTACAGTGATGCACTGATGATGACAGCAGCGATTATTTGTTGAAACATTTGCGCTAAGATATATTATATTTTCACAAACTCTCTGCTAATAATGTTTTTAATTACATTAGTGCTTGTTCTGTTGAAGTTACGTACTACGTAACAAACACAATTGCAAAGGTTGTTTTATTACTATTTTGGGCAAGAAACTCGAATAAATTACTTCATGCCCGTGTGACATCACACCCCCCCCCCACGATTTTCTCGAAATAATACCAACTATTCGTCTGGTCACACCCCCCTTTAAACGGGCCGCACTGACAATTTTAATGGACCTTGCGTCATGAAAGTAATTCATCCCATCGCTTTTGTTACTTAATAATGTTTACGTAAGGCATATTAAGATTTTTTTTCGATTTTAAGGTACTTTGTAATGTGTTTAAGGTTTTGCTATCCTCGCTTTTTTAGACTCTCTGTTTCTTTTTGAAATTACACATTCGACAGGTTTTTTTCTTGATTGACTAATGTTATGTTTTACTTTAAACCAGTGGTTTTTAATCATGAACACTTTCATTCTTTCAGGGGTCCCGTTAAAGATTAATTCTTGTCATTTTCTGCGATCTCCATTTATACACACATTTTTCACTTTGTTATGTAAACCATTTTCTCCACGTATCAAACAATTCCTAAACCTCCAATCGACTTTTCTTAAAATGTTTTTATGCACTAAAATCTGGTGAAAGTTTTTCACATAAAATACAACAACAGTCCAAGAATACATCAAGCAAATTTAAATCAAATGCACAATTTTATGTGTTTTTTATTGTTGTAATTTCTAACAAAATAAAAATATATACACCGACATAACATGTACAAATCAAAGTAAATATTTAAACATGTACAATCAAATCAAAGTAAATATTTACAGCATCCTTTAACAGACTGAACTTTATACACAAAACAATTTTAAAGCATTTCAACACAACAAAGTTAAAAAAACATTTCGTGCATAGCTGACTAAATGTCCGGTTTATTTACAACTCTGTTCTGTCAGTGCTGACTGTTGGTCCACAACTCGTTTTGGTTGGTCCAGCAACGTTTTTTGGTATTTCTTCTGCTACACACATCTTTGGTTGATGAAGTGGGTAGTTAATCCTTGGTTGGAGCTGAACAAAGTCACTTCAGGTCATCTTGCTTACAAATGAAATCTTCACTTTTGATTTTCTAAAAAGAGTCAAACTCCTGTAGATTTATGAGAATAAGCCATAAAATTAGCAATATAACAAGCGTGATACTGACATAGCTATTTCAAAAAAACTTTGATTTCTAGTTTCAAATATAAGTTTAATTTGGAAGCCGGGTGCAATTGATTTTTTTTATTCATCTACCCTGAGTTACAACAATTGTTTTACCAATTTTTTGAATCAACATCGTAACAGTGATAGGGGGATTTTAACGGCGTACGATGGTATAACGCAGGGGTCACCAAACTTTTTTCACTGCAGGCCGGATGAGTGCTAATAATGATTCGCGCAGTGTGGTCTTTCTACAGTCCCATTCAAAAACTGTATAATTAGTTACATCTTACAAGCAATGCTTGTATATTACGCCACAAGAAGGCGATTGTTTGCGCACAACTAACACTTGTAGTCTTGTTTGTGTAGTAACAAACTGGCTTTGGAGCAATCTTAGGCGTTATAATCCTATGAAACTCGGTAACATCAAATCTGAATATCCCCCCCCCCCCCCCCCCCCCCCCCCCCCCCCCCCCCCCCCCCCCCCCCCCCTTTAATGTTACAAAGTTATTAATACAATTTGGCAAACCAAAGATGTGGCCGGATGAAATGACCTCCTGGTATAACGCATTGAGATGTTGCTTGCTTAAGTGTTTTGACAGAAGTAAGTGCTTGTCATTTTTTGACAATTATTTGTTTATAAACAACCCCTGTAGAACACACAGACTTTTGTCTTATTGGAGAAAGGTTCTTTGTCGATAAGGGTTCCTTCCCATACTGCTCAGTCTCCTATTAAAATCAAAGACCGATATTTCGACCTGGACGGGCGGTTGAAAAACCTTCCTCATTAATTTACTCCTCCCGACGTCCACTTCTTGCTCCAGGGTGGGAGCTGGATAAAGGAGCGCTCCTGTTGAGGCGTTTTCGTTTTCCTATGCAAGAGTAACAAACCAATTACAAGTCTAAATCGACGTCTTGTCATGGATTTTTCGCTTTTCTGGGGCTTTTGTTTCTTGCAGTGGCACACTGACGTAAAATGTTCTCAACAACAACTTACTAATTCCGAAAAAAAATGTTTAAAAGTTTACCAACTGTTCTTTTTCTGCTTTTTATATTGAAAACATATAAAACACTGTTCTATTAATATCGGTAAGTATCAACAATTAAGCTTGCGCAATTCGGTTATCAACCAGTCAGGAAATGAAGAAATAGTTTCACGTGATTAACTCCATCCAGTCAACTGAAAGTGAAAGATAGCCAGGTGACAAAAAAATTCTTGAACAAAAAACGATAGCCTTGGTAAAATGAATGAAATGTTACTGTAAATGTCTGCAGTTTTAATGAACGTAAGATTATTTGCTTTTAATGAACGTAAAATTATTTGCTTTTAATGAACGTAAAATTGATAATAAGTAGCTGTTTTAACGTAACAGAAAGTATAGCCCCCCCCCCAACCAGTCAGGAAATGAAGAAATAGTTTCACGTGATTAACTCCATCCAATCAACTGAAAGTGAAAGATAGCCACGTGACAAAAAAATTCATGAACAAAAAACGATAGTCTAGGTAAAATGAATGAAATGGTACTATAAATGTTGTCTGTAGTTCTAATGAACGTATTTGCCAAAGACAAAATACTAATATCAAGTAGCTTTTTTAACGTAACGGAAAATATAGTATTTAAACTTACCGAAAATTGAAAACTGCTGCTGTCAGTTGGTGTGTTCGGGATCCTTTGGTGACTCATTGTTTATTTTAAAGGTGTTAGTAGTTGAAAGCCTTCAGAGAATATGGTGGCTTGTAACAGCAATGTCAATTTCAGCCTCAGAAGTGATGCAAAGGGTAACTTTGTTTTCCGCTTTTGTTGTTGAAGTGTCTTTAAAATTGAAAGTTCTCAATCTTTGAGTTCGATGATAGTCTTGATAAGTGATATTTTTTTAAGTTTTTTCAAGTCATACAAAGGCATTGTGGTTCATACACTTCAAAACGGAGCAATTGTGCAAACCACACACAAAAATCACGTTGCAATGACAAGAATTTGCAATTGCGTACACATTTTTTAAAATAAAATCAAGTACACAACAAATTTTCATTTTATCACGCTAATTACGCTCTCGATTGGAATACGTCAACCCAATAGGTTTTTATTTGCAAGAGAAACTATATTTTAACGTTTGAACGTGCAAATAGTATAAATAACAACAACATATCAAATGCATGGACCCCCCCCCCTACACAACAAATTTTCATTTTATCACGCTAATTACGCTCTCGATTGGAGTCATGCTTTATTTTAACTAAGTTTATACTAACGTAAACTTTTAAAAACTATTTTCAAAACGTGACGTGTTTTCGTGTGTAATGTTGCAATGTGTCGCGAACATTACAACGAACACTTTGTTTTAATCACCGCCGAACCCAACTAAACCTTGATCCTAACTAGAACACTGTTCTATTATTATCGGTATGTGTCAGTATACGAGCTTGCGCAATTCTATGATTAAACAAGACATGACGCAAGTTCTTGTGATCAACTTCATCCAATCAGCTGAAAGACACCCACAGGACAAAGGAATTGACAACAAAGACACAAGAACTGAAACAATTCTATATTACTTGTCTAGTTTATATCAACAGACAATTATATGAAAAAGAAAATATACGAATAGCACGTTTTGTTACGAAAAACGATAACTGCCGTTGTCAGTTGGTGTGTTCGATTGACTTCTACTTTGTTTTAAAGGGTTTTGGTAGTTGAAAGTCTTGAGATGAAAGGTGAATTGTTACATCAATGGCCATTTCGGATTCAAAACAAGGAAAGAAAGCCCCCCCCCCTGTCTAGTTTATATCAACAGACAATTATATGAAAAAGAAAATATACGATTAGCACGTTTTGTTACGGAAAACGATAACTGCCGTTGTCAGTTGGTGTGTTCGATTGACTTATACTTTGTTTTAAAGGGTTTTGGTAGTTGAAAGTTTTGAGATGATAGGTGAATTGTTACATCAATGGCCATTTCGGATTCAAAACAAGAAACGAAAATTTTAACTTCTAAATTCTTTGTCAAAGTGCCTTTAATCAGACTGTTCTTCATCTTGTAGTGCAATAGGTTTTGGAAATCGATGATTTTCAGTTTGTGCAAGCCACACTCAAGAACATTAAACCATATAGCGATTCAAATGATCCAAGTCATCCCCCCCCCCCCTTTAACTTCTAAATTCTTTGTCAAAGTGCCTTTAATCAGACTGTTCTTAATCTTGTAGTGCAATATGTTTTTGGAAATCGATGATTTTCAGTTTGTTCAAGCCACACACACAAGAACATTAAACCACATAGCGATTCAAATGATCCAAATTTAAATCCAAGTCATCTAAATGTAGGCTTTTTATCTTCAAAAAAGTCAGGTAAATGCTAAAAACAAAAATACACTCCTACACTCCCAACTAAAAAACATTGTAAGCTAGATTATAAAAATAATTGGTTAATCTACTTTGATCTGACTAAGCAACATATAGCGTTTCCACTAACCTGTTCAGTTCCCAGTTAACTGACACAGACAAGTGCGTAGGTATTTATATGCTGCAGATCATGTGACAAAAAAGCATGACCGATGAGTAATTAAAATGACGTTCATGTATACGTACAACAGGTAACACTTCGGAAATGAGTGCAGGTAACACTTTGAAAAAAAAAAGTATTGACAGGTGAAAACAGGTAACACTTTGGAAAAAAAACGGGAATAAATTTGGTTGAAATATACTTACTAATACAAAAAGTTCATTTCTGAATACTTTTTTTTGTATGTGGGGTTAAAAATATATTTCCAGTTTGCAGACATCGTATATTTCTAGTTGGTTACTCAGTGCTACCTTGGTATTTTTTTGCAAAACCTTTATTTCGAGTAAATTGTTGTGTATGGCATACATACACTGTATGCACCCCCCCCCCCTCAGTGCTACCTTGGTATTTTTTTGCAAAACCTTTATTTCGAGTAAACTGTTGTGTATGGCATACATACACTGTATGCAATCATTACCGATTAAAGTATTTTTTATTAGTCTACGTACAACTTGTGGATTCTAAATATTAGGAAATAATCCGCTTTACGCGTTTGACCCCTGACTGTGTCAAAGGTGGTTGGCAATGTAGATTTGTTGTCGTGCATTAGAAAACCTTTTTTAGCTGCTCTTGAGGGTGCAAACATCTTATACGCGAGCGCAAAGTTATTGTTTATTGCCCACTTTTTGACATTACGTCATAACTTCACATTAACGACTGCCTCCAACAAACTAAGAAAGGTAGCTACATACAAAAAATTGTGAACAAAGACTATGTGCTGAATGAAACAATTCTAAATTACTTTATCTGCAATAAAAAATAAAAATAAAAAGACCTCCACAAAACTGCACTATAACATGTAATGTCACCGAAAACTAAAAACGGTCTCTATCCGTTGGTGTGTTTGTGGTGCCCCGATTACACATGTTGTGATGTGAAGTCGTGGTTAGGTGAAAGCCTTCAGATAAAATGGTGACTGGTAAATTTCACGTTTAAGGACACACCGGGTCGTTTTTGTTTAAAAAAGTCGCATATTGCCTACGTCAAGCCAATATAATTGATACCAAATAGTTGGTCTCCATCTCTGGGCAGATAAAAAAGCTTCCAGTCAGGATGTAACGGAATCTTTACACTCGTAATATGATACCAAGCTTCTTTTTACCACAATGTTTGTTTATTGGCGAAAAAAAGTCGCACAATATACGAAATAAAAGGGGGACAAAGCAAGTACCTCAAGGGGGTTCTGTTCATCTGCAAAACAGTTTTTTTATTAATTTGTATAGCTCAAAATTTTAATCGCTATGAAACAATTTCGAAGTAAAAGAATGCACCGGTTTACAAATAGATTCTCAATCGTAAGCATGCAACAACTTCTTACAAATAAAATTCAATTCGTTGGATGTCGCCAGGGAAGCACGCCAAATGTGTATCTAGATCTGATGCGAAATGTAGTCATGAATTTTCTCAATTTGCTAGGTCTAGTTCTCAATATGGATGCTAAAAGCACTGGCCATTATGAAAGGCACCAACAAAACATCTAAAGCAATAGGCACTTGAAGATTTATATTTTTCGCTGTAACGTGTGAATAGTTAAAAAGCACTGTTTATTTGACATGTCAAAAATGTACTTCAAGTATCGAATTCGTGGTGTTAGTTTAATTACTGGTTGAAATACTATTATAGTTATTATTTGTTTTAAGATTTAATGTGATAAAATTGCAATTTATAAGCCCCGTTCTAATGTAGTACACGTTATTAGAGTTGGAAAAGACGAAAATAATTTGACTCATTATAAACCAATAATAACATTGTACAGATAACCTGCTCAAATTGTTTTGTTGTTTCAATGTTTTACCGAATAAAACCTCTTCATGTATACACAGAACCAAGTAAAAGCATTTCAGCACATTAAAACAAAAACGGATTGATAAAGCACACAAATAAAATCACTTATGTACAGCTTTCCTCTATAGGTTGTAGACTGAAGTTTGGCTGGCCATTTGCCTTGAAGGATTGTTAGTTCTGAAATGTTTTTCGTTGTTGTCTTTTGGCAAAACATCAGGTACTCTTGCGAATGTTGCTTTGTAAAGTTGGCAGTTCATCTTTTGTTTGAAATGAAGGTCGGTGTTTCAAATCATCTTGTTGCAAAAAAATGTCTAACATCTGAAAAAGTGTACTTATATTTAGATGTGTAACCAGTCAGTGGGAAATAACAGAAAAATTTTAAACATAAAGACGACGCCTTTGAACAAAAAGATGACTAATATCCCTGCCCCATGTCGCCATTTTGTTGCTTTTTGGTGAAAAGACAATGACCCAGCTAAACAATTCAAATTGGCGCTGTACTGTGGTTGGAGATTTCATTGGGGTAACGGTCCTGTCTTTTGACAACAAGTTTTTAGGTTTTTATTGTTGTGGCAGTTGTTTTTTGTGCGTTTACATGAGCAAGGGACTTGAATATGATTGCTTCACTGACAGTGAAAGGAACTGACTTTGATTAAAACGTAGTACGGTTTGTTGTGAGCAACGCATAAAGGGGCCGGATAAAAGACATACAAATTCATTCATCGCACAAGCATAAATGGTTTCTTCTACACATACGACTGAGGAGTCTGAAAACCTACACAAGCAATCCCAGGTCTCATAAATGTCAACAAAAGCACGATACCTTTTCCTAAAAAAGCTTTTTGTGGATAAAGGTTTCTTCCTATTGTCTCTAGTCTTCTATTAAAATCGAAGACTGATATTTCGATGTGGACGGGAGGTTGAAAAACCTTTCTCGTCATTTTACTCCTACCGACGTCCACTTCTTCCCCCCCCCCTTGTGAGCAACGCATAAAGGGGCCGGATAAAAGACATACAAATTCATTTATCTCACAAGCATGTTTACATAAATAGTTTCTTCTACGCATACGACTGACGAGTCTGAAAACCTACACAAGCAATCCCAGGTCTCATAAATGTCAGCAAAAACACAATATTTTTACCTTATTCCAAAAAAGCTTTTTGTGGATAAATGTTTCTTCCTATTGTCTCCGCTCTTCTATTAAAATCGAAAACCGATATTTCGATGTGGACGGGAGGTTGAAAAACCTTTCTCGTCATTTTACTCCTACCGACGTCCACTTCTTGCTCCGGAGTGGGAGCTTCTCTTGAGGCGGTTTCGTCTTCCTATAAAAAAATTAACAAACTACCTTACATGCTCCCCCCCCCCCGCTCCGGAGTGGGAGCTTCTCTTGAGGCGGTTTCGTCTTCCTATAAAAGAAAAACAAACCACCTTACATGTTTATGGTCTAAATTGACGGTCTTGATAGGATTTTATTACTATTCATTGGCTTTTGTTTCGTAAATCAGCCAACTATCATTTTGATGCGTTTTATATTTTAATATGTTTTTGACAAATAACGGCCTTTTAAGAGATGTTTAAACATTTTTGCTTTGTTACTTAGGTAACCTTTACGCATTTGCTGTTTCACCAAAAAATTCATGCTTAAATTTAAAAACTAAAAAAAAACTATTCTTAAAACTATAAAGAAAGTCAAACGTGTTTTAGTGTATAATGTTGCGAAATGTGTCGCGAATATTACAACCAAGACTTTCTTTTGATTGCCACCGCACCCAACTAAACCTTGTTCCAAATTAGCACGCTGTTTTATCATCAGTATGTGTCAGTATACAAGCTTGCGCAATTCTATGATTGTTAATTAAACAAGACATGACGCATTTCCTATGACCAACTCCATCCAATCAGCTGAAAGGGAAAGGCAGAGACATGACAAAGGAATTGTCAACAAAGACACAAAGGTGCTGAACAAATATAACGAAACAATTCTGAATTAACCGACTGCAGTATTTATCAACAGACAACTATTAGATAAAGAAATATGCGATTAGCACGTTTTCGTCACGTGTTATATGCACATGTACGAAGTTGTATTATTTAAACTTACCGAAAATTGAAAACTGCCGCTGTCAGTTGGTGTGTTCGGGTTGCTTTGGTCATACAATGACATTGCATTATGGTTTAAATTAAGCAGATCAGAATCTATTGGTTCTTGTTCTGCGAAAAAAAGAAGAAAAACGTTTAAAGGAAAGCAGTAAATACAAATTATACACTTTAAAAGCTGAACAATTTTGCAAACCACACACAAAAATCACGTTGCAATGACAAGAATTTACAATTGCGTACACATTTTGTTTTACACAAATCAAGTACAAAAAACAAATTCATTTTGTCACTACTTGTTACGCTACGACTTGATTGCTCTGGTGTAAATTGGGTTTGTATGTTTTCCTTTACCAAGCAAAAGATACTTTATCACTTAAATTAAATACGTCGACCTAGTTTTTTGCAAACAAACTTGCTGTAAACGTTTGAACGTGCACAAGAGATAGTATCAACAACATACCAGATGCTTGGAAAAAGTATTGTCGGTCATGGGTGTAAGAAATGCGCATGTGACTTGCATCGATGACGAGTTATTCTTTGTTTTGAAAAACGAATTCCTAAGTTTAAATTAGCCCCCCCCCCTTCACCAAAAAATTCATGCTTAAATTTAAAAACTAAAAAAAAACTATTTTCAAAACTATAAAGAAAGTCAAACGTGTTTTAGTGTATAATGTTGCGAAAAGTGTCGCGAATATTACAACCAAGACTTTGTTTTGATCACCACCACACCTAACTAAACCTTGTTCCAAATTATAGAACACTGTTCTATTATTATCGGTATGTGTCAGTATACAAGCTTGTGCAATTCTATGATTATTAAAAAAGACATGACGCATTTCCTGTGATCAACTCCATCCAATCAGCTGAGAGTGAAAGATAGCGACATGACAAAGGAATTGTCAATAAAGACACAACGGTGCTAAACAAATAGACAAAACAATACGAATTACCCGACTACAGTATTTATCAACGGACAACTATTAGATAAAGAAATATGCGATTAGCACGTTTTCGTGTCGTGTTACATGCACATGTACGAAGTTGTATAAACTTACCGAAAATTGAAAACTGCCGCTGTCAGTTGGTGTGTTCGGGGTGCTTTGGTGACTCATTGTTTATTTTGAAGGTTTTAGTAGTTGAATGCCTTCAGATAAAATGGTAACTTGTAACAGCAATGGCTATTTCAGCCTCGGAAGTGATGAAAATGAAAATTTGATTTTCCGCTTTTGTTGTCGAAGTGTCTTTGAAACAGAGTATTCTCAACCCCCCCCCCCCCCCCCCCCCCCCCCCCCCCCCCCCCCGATAGGGGGTCTTGAGAAATGATTTTTTCAGTTTTTTCAAGTCATACAATGACATTGCATTGTGGTTCAAATTGAGCAGATCAGAATTTAAAACGTTTTTATCAAGGTTGTGTTTCTGCAAAAACAAGAAAAACCTTTTAAGGGAATGCAGTATATAAAAATTGTATACTTTAAAAGCTGAACAATTTTGCAAACCACACACAAAAATCACGTTGCAATGACAAGATGTCGCAATTGAGTACACATTGTTTTATTAAAATCAGGTACACAACATTTTTTCACGTTAATAATACTCGTAATTTGAATACGACGACCTAATAGGTTTTTATTTGCAAGCAATACTATCTATTTACGTTTGAACGCACAAATAGTATAATTACAACAACAGATCAAATTCTTGGAAAAGGTGTTGTCGGTCATATGTCAGAAACGCGCATGTGACTTACATTGGTGACGAGATATTCTTTGTTTTGACTAAACTGTACCTGCTGTACAGCACGTTAATGAAATCTCTAATTAGTTTGCTGGCTTGCATTTGTGGCAGTGTTTTCACTTTATTTCTTTGTTTGATGTTGTTTTAATTTCTAGGGTTCTACGGGCCAAGACTAAAATTGGGCAACATTGAGGTTAAGATGAGCAAAAGTTAAACGAATTCCTAAGTTTAAATTAGCGAATAATCAGCCAAATTATCCCTAGACAAATTTTAACTCATGCAAACGTTTTTTTTTTCAAAAAACAGCAACATACAAACAAACTAGTATAGCATCTGGTGTTAAAAAGAAAACCGGACAAAAATATTTACCAGTTTTTAACAAACAAACCTGCAAAACTGCAGAGTTATCCACCATCTATTCACACAGCAAGCCAAAAGATTTGTATTGACTTATTATCAGTACACTGTAAGCAGTTATAGCGGATAAGATAACAGTCTTACCCAAGCATTGTGAATCACCAACACTACAAGCAATTAATCAAACGCTGTTGAATCACAACTTCAAACTAATACACACCCACGCAAGCTACCTAGGTATTTATACGTTGTGACGATGAATGTGCATTGTCGTGGAATAATGAACAGTCCCCACTCCAAACAGTTGCTAGGGAATTTTTGTTGGTGTCTTTTGTTTACAACTGTACATCACAACAAGAAATGTTTTAATTTAATTTTGCTAATGAAAAGTAATGAACTTTAATCATGAAACGTTAGTCGGTAAAAAATTAGCGAAATTCTGATTCAAAAATACTTTATTGGGTCGTCCGTGAAAAATAGCGGTTAAAATGCTTTTTTTGGCAGACGAACCTTTGCTATGTAGTTTTCCGAATGACCACAAAAATGCATTAAAGGAACCTCTACAAGTTCGCTGGCGTACTTGTTGGTACTGGCTCGTATGTAGGCGCATTTAGGAAATGCAACACCTCAGTTTTACCGCGTCATTATCGATCCCAAGACCACGTACCTTCGACTTTGACAGAGTCAAGAAAAGCAAGAAAGAGCATCGTTGCTCCTAAAGCGTAATAAAGATATTAGTGAGAGCACTGGCGCTCTGTCATTGCGTGGGAACTGAGAGCGGGCGAGAGCACTGTTGTCCTAGCAACGTTAAAACAAGTCATAAGTGGATCTGCCACTGTACCATTTTGCCAAGAGTCGTTGATGTTTTATAATAGGGTTTAATTAAGCAAATTTTTATTATTGAAAATTGGTAATCTTTGTTTTAGCGAGAAAAAATGTAACTTTTTATTTTGTTTCCGGGTAAATAACTTTTTATTTTGTTTCCGGGTACTCAATTTTGTTAATCCCCGGACATCCGGTAATTTTTACACCGAAGTTTTAGACATATGAGTTAACTTCCGGACATTCGTTTTTCCTCAGGCCTATTAGCGTATAGCGTTGCCTGACAAAGCCAAAAAAATCCGCTGGTAAATACCCAGGGAAATCCCCCCCGCGTAAACCACCACTCGGTTTATATAGCTGTCTGGCAAGCTAGGTAGATAGCTGTCTTTTCGAGGCACGAATCATACCGTACTATTTATAGGCTTACGGTTTGTCTACGAATTGGAAAGTTACATTAATTTTTCCATTGGCGCGTTTGTACACACATTACGCGAGTGCAAACGGACCTAGCTTTGCCGAGGACTAGCCTCGAGCACGCACGCTCGATCTGTTAAATATTTTTTCTTTCACATTGTTTGTTTAGGAGTGATTTAAGCAAATCGGTCGAATTACACATTAACACGGTCTTATTTCAACAAATCCAGAATAAATTGTCAAAGATCGATAAGAGCCCAAGCAGCCTATTTTAGACATTATTGATGTATTATATATCACACCGATAAAAACAGTTAAAACAAAATGTTTTGTAACTTATTCTCCCTAGTCCAGACACATTGTCTTATATAAACCCTGAAAACAACTTGATTTAAATCAAGGTAAATATTGTTTTTTGTTGGTAGGGTTTTAGCTAGTCCTTTTATTCCACGACGAATCTAGTTTCAATTAACTTGTTTTTGAAAAAAAAAAAACAGTTCGCAGCCGGTAGCCTAATCGTCATTGTGCTACAAAGAAAAGGATTTCCAAAACAATGATGCAATCTCATTTAGGTAATCGTTTGCGTGGTACAGAGATTTGTGACAGCAAGCTCCTCATACACGTTTTAAACTATACTTGATAGCAATGCACAATAAAGGGGTTACTTCGTTAAACCACGTTCCAACGTGTAAAGTCTGATAATAATTTTGAAATATACCTTGGTTTCAAACCCGAATAAAGTCCCTACTTTACTCATAAAAGTCGAGAGTTTGGCAAATGCCTTCGCCTGAAAAATCCATTTGGTGAACCCCAAGCGCTTTTAACATAATATTGAATACAACGAAAGTTGACAACTGTTAGACAGAAATTGTTTGAACCTACGAAACAAGTTTTCAATTAATTACGTCAAGTTTATTTTTAAGTCCCAAATATTGTGAGACATCAATAAATATCTGGTGAAACTCCCTACGTTTCAGCCTTAACTTTCAGTTCCTCTTTTTTAAGCGAGTGGTTAAAGTCCACATCCTGATGGCCATACATGTCGAGATAATGAACCCCGAAAACCTTTGACAGAAGGATGTATTGTAAATCAATGTTTTGAATTAGATTTAACATCGATAAATCTGAAAGGTGGTAACCTACACTTAGACCATGGCAAACAAATATTGTTATTTGTTTTGTTGCGCTTGATATATCTTAAATGATTTAAAATTCGCTCAAGGCTTTTAAAAAATTCCAAGTGTTGCAACAAGTGTATTAACAGGGTCGCAAAAGGGTTTAAAACGCCGCAGAGGAGTAGCAAATAGGTAAAAAGCCATGATGCCCTGGGTGTTGGTCACGTACGCCCATATTTAAATGGCTGATGACACTACCCTTTTAAACAGGTTCGGAACATTGCGACTTGCTTTCGTGGCGGATCAGTTCCGCTAAACCAGAAACCCACTTTATCGTCACAGCCTATGTAAGTAGGTTGCATTTTGGTTTCGTTGAAGTTGTCACAATCATTTCAAGGGGCAAACAAATGTTTTAATTAGTGTCGGTTGTGTATCGGTTCCGTAAAGCTATTGTAGCAAATAATGTAACCAATAACGGAGAAACGTCTCAAATTAAGTCGTACGTTGTTTCGTCATGTAATGAAAAAACGTATGTCACTGTGCAATTTAATCTTTGTTTTGAGTTTGTGAATGTTCGAAGTGCTTGTGATCTTACCGGTGTTATTGTCTTGCTTGGTGCAGAATGTTGCAACTTGTTTCAAGTATTGTGGAACTTTGTGGACTGAGATCGATCTTGTGCGAAGTGCACAAAAGACCTCGAGAATTTGACACGTCACACATACTCTTCCATATAAGGTTGAACTTCGGATTGTTTGTGTTGTGTTCGGAACGCCCACCTAGATCAGATTTCTTGACGTCAGCCTCGTCATAGCGACCAGTGTTTAGGCTTGCGCCGGAGTTTTTGTTTCGTTTCGGTTGTCTCCGTTTCAGCGTCGAACCTTTGCAACCGTTGCTGGATATAATTCTGGTTCCGCTTTTTTTGGGCGACAGTGCCGTCAGTGAAATTGCTTGAGCATCGAAACGGCAGAATCAATTGTTTGTGCATTAAATGGCCAAATAATTGTTTGTGCATCAAATAGGCCAAACAAGTTTTTTGTGCATCGAATAGGCCAAATAAATTGTTTGTGCATCAAAAAGGCAAAATAAATGCATCACATTATTGCGGCTGGGTAAAATAATGTTTATGGCCTGAAAGGCCCCAGGAATGTCTTTTCGACCCACCAAAGACAGTCAGTAAGATGCGCGTTGGGCAATGGGTTTGGGCAAAGGGCAAACAATAAAAACACATTACTGTACACTTTAAAAGGCATATCAATGTACCGAAAGAATACTCAATCAAGTATAATGTAAATGGTGTCTACCACTGGGATGTAAAATTAGATTAAAATGTTTCGTGACTTGGGTTGTTATTTTTTTAACGGAATGAAATTCTATAACCTAGATGTAGGTAACAACTACAATATCAAGGTAATTGTTCTGTTGAATGAACTTTGACGTTATTGGTGACTTAGTATGAGATAAACCGGTATTTGCGATTTTGTAGTATGTTTGTAGTTATTACAAGTAGGGCACTTTTGCAACGAGAAGCTTTTTAGCACGTTACATACTACATAACTTTGTTTGCCAAGAATAAGTTGTAAGACCTGAAACGAATGATCAAAAATGGGCAACAATTGAATTAGCACCGATTTTTTGCTTTTGGCAAAACTATTTTAAAATTAGGGTCCAAATATACCAGTTTAGCACAGACATAATGCAGATGATAAAACGTCCCAGCGCCTAAAATATATGGCACCACGGAAAATGTTTGGTTAAATAAATGGCGTTTTGCTAAAACAAAAAGTTGTTTGCGAAATATTAATCATCAAATTTGCACTAAAATTGAAATAAAGTTCTACTATTATATGGAGTTCAGGATCACATTAGAAATAACTAACAAACAAAACAGAATTAGAGTTGCCAAAAAACGTCAGGTAGTGCGTTTTAGGAACTTTTCCCCCCCCCCCCCCCCCCCCCCCCCCCCCCCCCCCCCCCCCCCCCCCCCCCCCCCCCCCCCCCCCCCCCCCACACACTACCCGAACATTTTTTGACAATTCTAATTAGAAAATATTATCAATATTAACAGTAAAAACACACACAACATTAGGAATTATTTCATATAAATGCCCTTGGCCCGAAACCCGGATCGTCCCAGTCTAAAGCCCGGCGCCTTCCATGGGCTTCCGATACCGATATTTCATTACCAACCGGGGGATTGCAAACTTTTCTAATCCTTTTCTCATCCCCGATGTCAACTTCTGATACACTGACTTGTACCGGAGCTGGGCATATGTCGGAAGGCGGCAACTGTAGAAAGATACAGTTTATTTTCCAAACAAAACTGTATTTCTTTATTAAAATAGTTTCGTTGTTGGCACCCTTTAAAATCAACAACTAGTTCTTATAACTTCTAGATTTTCGCAAAATTGAAATTACTTCCATACCAAATGATTTAGCGTCCTTGCGAACCTTATAATATTAACCATTTTCGTTGTTTGCAACCTTTAAAATCAACAACTATTTCTTAGACTGAAAGATTTTCGCAAAATTGCAATTGCTCCCTTACCTGATAATTCCGCGTCCTTGCAGCCCTTATAATAGTGAGTGGTTTGTAACCCCTGAATTGAATTAGTATAAACAGATCAATAAGTTAATTACTCTTAGCTGGACGTCCATGTGTATTTGTGGTGGGCTTTCTCTGGTACTTTTGGCAGCTTGTTTCCGTTTTTGATCGTTGGGCGTGTTATCTATACCGACGGAAAACTGATACAACGATGGTAATTTCGGTCATGGAATGCTCTTCGGTTTTCAAAATGATCTTCTTCGAAAGCATAGGTATTATGCCTGTCATGGCCGTCCTAATTGGACATCATCAAACAACTATTCTTGTTGAAGTATAATAAGCCGGGTTCAGAACAGATTTGAGCAATGCAATATTAATATCACTTTATTACAACTTCATATGAAACAACAGGTATACTTGTTATTTAAAAAACACTCTTAAAACTGTAGTTTACCAACATAACTCGCGGTGAAATTTGAACACAAGTGTTTAATTTATGACATGACAAATGGCAAGAATTTGTCTGCATAACTCGTGAAAATACGAATTTACATTACTGACCGAAAAATGATAACCCACTGCATGGATCAAATATTCTGATGATACCCACTGCATGGAAGTACTGCGCGGCATTTCGTTTACCATACACTGAAGATTATGAAACCAATTCTGTACTCAAATACGAGTGCCTAGTTGGGCAAATACAGTACAACTAAGGATTTGACCGTCTACTCAACATGGTCTGAAATCATACATGCCAAATTTAAAAGTTCTTTTAAGAGAACAACCTTACAGATGTGGTATCGAATTGCCGCTTAAACTTTTTATCGACTCGTATTGACTCGGTGGTCGTGAACTTCAGACTGTGCTGATAGACAAACACAGTGGTATACTTGCATTTGACGAAAACACCAAGTTACGGTGTTATCATTGCATAAATTGTGTAAAAACAGCCGCATAATAATGTTAACCACAGTTAAAATGCAGCTTTAGCTTTGTTTTAAACGTATTCGCCAGACGATGGTAACCTTACAAACGTCTTCTGGTTTCATTCCGTTCCCATTATAACTTCAGCGTTCCGTTCCCATTATAACTTCCCATTATAACTTTAACTTTTGTATTTGCTTGTAAAACGCTGGTTTATTTGACAAATTAAAGACACAGCTCAACCACATTTTAATTCACAGGCGTTTTCTCCATTCCGCAACCGAGCTTCGTTTTGTCTGGCGTTTGACCTTGCAACGTGCGGCGCGTATTTCAAGGTCACGCCACATCCAAATTGTGGTTTTCTTAACGAGAGGTTTGGTGCGAAAAGCGAACTTCTCTGACAATGTTTTGATGATGTCACATATCAAAACAACAAGGACATAAATATGACGTCTTTGCTCTGATAAGAATAAAATGCACAACATTACACAACTTAAAAATTGCTTGTCATAAGCTTGATCACTCAACAATTGCAACGACTAACATATGTTTGCAAATAAAACCACCAAAAATTGTGACATGTACACTTTTTACACTGAGAATTATTCTTCAGTTTTACAACAATTGCGTGATGGATTCAGGAAACACTTTCTAGCCTGCTTTATCCCAGAAAGACTGCTTGCATCCAAAACCACATAACTACAATAAAATCTGTCTGATTGTTGTGCACAGTTATAGGCTAAAAACTCATCCACATTTATACTGTTTGTTGTGGACCCTGAGGCAACCCACCAGCAAGTTTTAAGACCTTTTGTTCTGCCAAGCAACTTGCGTTGTCAACTATGTAACGTTTCGAAAACTGACTGCTGTATTTTGTGAACCAAACAGCAACCGGTCTTTGTTGACTACATCAGCTGATACGCTGCGCTGCGTCGAAAAAAAGGTCCAGACAGGAACCAAAACCTGAGTTTCGATTGGTGTGTACCGTGTGTTAGCAATGGCTCCGCAGCGTCATTTAGGGGAAAGTTGAATTTTCTTGTTTGTGTGTAAAATGTTCTAAAGTAGTGGAAATAATTTTTGTTCCTTCAAGGCTTTTTGCAGAAACAAATAACGACGTAAGCCTAGTCGATTTTCTCACTGGTTTCTCAATCAATCGCAACAGTAGTTCATACATGCAACTCTAATGTATCTGATATGCACTATAAAACCATCTCACGAAATTTTATGAGATCAGTAACCCGGTTAGCATTACTGGTTACTGTCAATGGACTTTTTCTAACAGAACCGGCGGAAAAATATGATTTTTGTGATAGAACCGGCTGACAAAAATTTGAATTCCACTACTGCTTATATGGGTATCAATATTTTAAATTCGACCAAATTGTCGGTTAAGTATTCGTCGATTATTGATTTTACGAAAAATAGTAAATAATTGTGTGATCCTGGCCAACTTTTGAGATAAATGTGCTTGTGGTGCATGGTAAAACTGTTTATTGGCAAGTTAAACAGTCTGCTCAAAAATGTTTTATTCAAAAGGCCCTCTCTCCTTACTATGGGTTGCGGTCTGTTTGCACTTTTGTCATGCGTATTTGAAGGTTACCCTCAAACTTGACTGGGGCTTTTCAGAACGATTTGTTTTTACGCCAAACGCGAAAATTGTCTAACCCAGNTTATCCTTTACGCATCTGGTTTCACTCAGTACTTCATATCATTCAACATTAATGACTGTCATATCAACCATGATACATAACTTGTTGAATTTGACAGAAGAAACAAAATTCACAACCTTTCTCATGTTAACTGGCGTTTTTGCGAAAATGCTAGCCAGTAAACACCATTTACCACCAAAACTTATTCACAAAGTGGCCTGATACACCTTCCCCCTGCTTTGATGCTTTGTACCCGGTTTAAGAATTGATTTTATGACTATTGTAGTATGTTTTTGTTTCGGAAATATGTTCTAGTCGGCATCAATCCAAGTTGTATGCTTACTGTAGTAAAACTGTAACTGTAGTGCCGGTCCAACTACAATATTACCTTTTTGCCTGCTTTGCACACTTTCTGGCTAAAAATCTATCTCAGTTTGTTTTTTTCTTTAAGGGCCAGATACAGCCTACAAGCTTGGACATACTTTTGCTTTAGTAAGACCTTAATACTTTTGATCTAGTAAACCTCTGCCGTTGTCTGGTAGGCTAGCGTCCACCAACAATGCTGTATTTTCCCAATTGAACTTTTTTGTTCATTGGCGAAGTTGACTCGTGACCCGAACTGAGCCGAAAATTTTGTTTCGTTATCTGCGTTGTGTGGCTCTGCTGCGCTGTTTAGCGGTATGTTTTTCGTTAAATATTACTCACTGTGAGTGTGAGTGTAATTAGGCTGATTATTAGTGGCAACTGGTTGTGTTTGTTGCTATAGGAGACTATATGTTTTGTTTAGCGGCAGAGATACGCAGTTTGCTTTCTCATGTTTGTTTTTTTAATGTTAATGGAAATTGTTTTAGGCTGGCTGAAATTTTATAATAGGTATGATTTCAACGCGTCAAGAAAAAAGTTTAGTCATTAACCTAAAAGTTGAAAGAATTCGTGACTCAAACAAACAAAATTGAAGCGCCCGTTACACACGTTGTACCACATAGCCTTGTGATGGATTTGTTTTTATGATTAAACAACCACAAAATGGAATCCATCCGAAAGCATGGTTTTGTCCAACTTTCTTGAACAATAAATGCCCATATACGGGTTCATAAGTTTAATGAGAAAAAAACGGCCCAAATACACATAAAAAGCAACATGCTTTATTAATTAAATCGTTTGATTTACAAAGCATGTCACTTTAAAGTCTATTTTGGCCGTTATTTTCGTCTTTAAACAAATACCCACTTGTGCATCTTTTTCTTTTTAATGGTTGACAATTCAAGATGTGAAAAGTGACACTAGTTTTTTCCTCAGCCACGGATTTCCCTTCTCATGATTAAGTAAGCTTCCAACACCAGCCCCAAATGTACACACCGAATTTATGCGATTGTAAAGGGAGATCAACTTACAGTTTTTATGACGAAGTAAATGTAAATACGGATCAAATAGCACGATTTCATTGGGCGTGTTAGTGGCGAGAAAGACAAAAAGAACGTTATTTTAAAGACAAATATTGTGAAACAACTAACGTGACTATATAAACGGATTAGGTGGTTTACCGATTATGTTGTTTTTAGAAACATTGAAGTTAATTGTTTTGTTACAAATATGTTTTTTACTGCCTAACGCAACACTAAATTATTAAGTCATTATGACTCGTTTTTTCGAAAACTTTTTACTTTAGAAATACTTCACTTGACATGGATTTCTGCCTCACAGACTAGACGAGTTTTTTCGAAGCGCATCGTTACGCGTGTACTAGATGTTTTTGCTTAAAAACCTTCCACAAACTTACAGTAGTACACCGACCTAATTATTTGAGAGTTTAGTTTTATTCAAGCTTTGTCCACTGCCTTTAAGAGCGTAAAAACATGCGTTTTTCAGATTAGTCGCTAGTCAAACGACAGAAAAACAAAACATATCGAAATAATAAAAAAAAACACTCTCACTAAATTGAACTGCAATCACCAAAACGCGACTTAAAGACTTGGACAGCGTACCTAAGCTTTCAAAATAGTTTTTTTGAATTGCAAAAAAACGTGAAATTGCAAAAAGGAAAAAAAAACTAAGTAAATTGCTTTTTGACGAACCTCAGGAACTTCCTAACACAAAGCTGCACTTTTATGAACGACAGTTTAAAGAAAAATAAACAGACTATCGTTACTATGGCAACTCCAAGCTACTATTTAATCTGGTAATATCCACACAAAAACGAAAAATATCGACAACCTTTATTACATGGGTCACAAGATGATGCTAAAGAGTTTATAAAAAACAAACACATGCAGTGCTTTGCACACAAACATTATCAAAATCGTACAAAAATTGGAACAACAACAGGTTACTTATTTCGCCTTTGATTATTTTTGTATAAAGTCACAGTGCAACAAAAATAACAAAAGCATCAATACACCGACGTAAGACACAGTTTGCAAATAACACTCGCGTTTCTACAAAACGTCTGTCACAAAGTCACTACCAACACACTTACTGATATTTACAGGGCGTTATAGGCAAGTTCAGAATGCATTTTTACAATTTCGCAACAAGATTATGCCATGGTTTTAGCCCTTGTGATGGCTTAAATGTACATAGAAAATGTTAACAGGCGTTTATCCCCACAAATTATTAGTTGTAACAAAAAGAGCCGCAAAACAGCCATAACGCATTTTAAGGCGATGCATTTTTTGTCTTTTAACCCCAAATGTGCACCGGCCACCAAGCTGCTATAAGTTTTATCATTAACACAGTAATTGCACACACGAGGATCTTGATTTGTCCTTTGTCTAAACTCTAAAGTATGACAAATTCACTCACAGTAGACGGTTACTGTATATCAATTAAAATTTTGAAATAATGTGCCGTTAAGCGTAAAGGTGAATGGATGTTGGTGAAAACCTAGGAAAACTAGCTGCAGACAGTGCACATTGTTTTAACCAATATAGTTACATGAGCGTGGCTGGTGGCAAGACATTGGTCGTAGAGTGGTATAGCAAGGCTACGGCACTCCAGTCTGTAGCTAACTTGTCATTATGCCGGCACATCGCTTTAAAGACTAGAACTATGAAATAAAATCGCATTGAACTGTTTAGGCAGGCTATTAAAAAGGCCACTAATATTAAAAAAGGTTAAGACTAGTAAAAGAATAGACCTAGAACGCAATATATTGCACAAGCATAAACAGAAACGTCTAAACAAGAAATATTTTATGTAAAAACCCTTCCATTCTCTCTGTATATTGCAGTTCGTTGTCTGTTGAAATGTGCCACCGAAATTTCGACAAGAAAAGGTCGTTGAAAAACTTTCCTGATCATTTTTTTCATCGCCACATCAGTTTCTGTGCTCATGTCTCCCTCAGGATGAGCAATTACTCCCTCCATATCATCTTCGGGATGCATTGTATTGGAAAGTTGCTGAAGCTAAAATATACACAAATTTGGGTTATGAAGAGTTTTATGCAATTTTTAAGTCCAAAATCTACAAGCGCAAACTTTTCCTCTGCAAAAACACTGTCAAACTGCCTTGGTCTTACTTGCGATGTAATGCCAGAATTTTTGCTGCCATGCATAATTGCAAATTTGTAAAGCTCTTCTGGCAAGTATTATTTATTCCGCCGTTTCGACGTTCTATGCAGGTCGTCTTTATCAGGGTAAATAACACTGAATGCGCGTAGTACAGTGCACGATACACAAAGAAAAAAGAGAAGTAAACGCAAGCATGCTTTCTTTTTTCCTTTGTTTATGGTGCACTGTATACTAATCGCATTCAGTGTTATTTTGTCAAAATCGTCTAATGACAATTGCAGATGTGCAGCGAATAAGCAATAATTTGCTGACAAAAATGTTGGTGAGTCGTGTTGCCAGGTTGCGCTTTTGTCGCCGAATTGGGCTACTTTTGACATCGAGTTGCGGGCTTTTTTCATGAGTTGCGGGTTGCGCCTTTTTGGGCGGGTTGACGAAACTGTACAGAGCGTCGGATATTTAGCATCCAGCTGAGCAAAAGAATGACCTCAGTCCACGNAATTTTGACAAAAGAACTAATGAAACTGCCCAGAGCGTCGGAGATTTAACATCCAGCTGAGCAAAAGAATGCTTTCAGCCCACGCAATGCAACGTTCATTTTTTAATCAAAGAAACTTAATAAACGGCTTTGTTGCCACGTAATAAGAATTACCTCTTGGCAAAAATCATTGTTTCAAAGGTCACCTTTCTTTGTTATTAATGCGAACATGTTTGTTTTAAAGTGGAGATACGTAATTAAAAAAAAAGCTTGGAAAAGGGGTAACTAGAGTGTGTTCCATACAGTGTTTCTAAACAGCCCAAAATTAATTTTAAAATGCACAAAAATTAAATCTGAATCGTTGAAACCTGAATAATTGTCACACAAACAGGCGAAAGCAGTGAAAATCAATTGTATTTCAGGTGTTTGCAAAATTGGGCTCGTTTTGGGCTACTTTTGACGGGTAAAGTTGCGCTTTTCCAATATTTGAGCTGGCAACTTGACTTCAAATTAAAAAATAAAACAATTTACTGCCAAACGATGTAAATAACAACGAACATTAAAATATTTGCACCACTGCAACTAGCAACTGGTCTATATTAATTTAGAAATACTTACAGCAGCATATTGGTCCATAAGATGGTCAGATTCCGACATTGTTATTGGTTTCAGTTTATTTGTATTCTTTTAAGCAACTTGTTTTAATCACAAACACTTGATGAAACGACAATTCAAGTGTGTAAGATTACTACTTGCAACCCTACGTACAAATAAGTCTAATTTCCCAAACTGACATGAAATATCGGTAGATTGCAAACGGTGTTGCTTTCAAAAGCGATATTTATGACAACCACATGGTAAACCTAAACCAATTCGGTAAATTTCACAGCAACTACTATCTCTGTAAGATTGCATTATCTGTTTGAAATCAAGTGGTGCTGTCAATTCTCTTGTCACTAGCTGAGGCTGAACACTGCAAGTTTGTGGCTGATAGTTAAAGTTTACATTTAGGTTCGTTTTTTACTTCTTTAACAAAACCTGCAGCTTCAAAACCAACTATAACGAAGCAGAACATGCTTTCCTTTGTATGCTATGATCAGGTGGCTTGAAAAGACAGGTGGACACGGTTGACAATTTTGCCTTTTTCTTCAATCTCTGCAAACGATCGTGGGGAAGTACCGTCTGGTACAACGCAGACTGATGTAAGGTGGTCGCCGCCGCGATGGATTAACAAGAGAATCGGGGCAGGATGCCGTTTGTCGCCTGACACAGGGTCTTTGTGTTGCGCGTAAGGCTGTGTATTTCACTCAACTGTCGTCGATTGGTCGTGCAGCTATTATTGTCATGTAACACAAAAATATGTTCATTTACACAGGCGCGAGATGATGCTAGAGAGCGTTATAGAGGAACAGTTAAAAAATACTTTGTAAAAAAAATCGGAATTTAAACAAAATTGGGATCACAACATAGTATTGAGTTGACTACAAAGTAACAGTACCATAATATTGCCATAAAATCGACACGCCCATGTAAGTCACAGATTTGTAAATAACACTTACATATCGACAAACTTTTATAACAGTGGCTCAAAAAAACTTAGTGAGCTGAATTTATTTACCTAAAATTGATCGTTTAGTTACGGTCGTCTTTAAAAACGTTTTCAGAAAAGCCGGTGAGAGATAGCCCATAGCTTTTAGTGGGAAAGTTGTTGTGTATGAAATATTCAAACGTTGAAAAAAAATACGACGTCTTCACCTAAACTATGACGTCACTTTGTATTTTTTCAAAAATATATTTTCATGACGTCATAAATTAGCTTGTGATGTCATAAGCCGTGTTACCCAAGCGTAAAAGCGTTTTACATTTTAAAACTTTTGTTGTTTTTTCGTTTTGGCTTTACTGTAAAGCATTTTTTAAACCTATAATTTTTTGACCCAAACAAAATCTACAGCAGCTTTCAAATTAACCTCAGTTGAGAAAAAAATTCGGACCAATATGCATTCTATCGCCATTTACAATTGACCCTGTCTTGGTGCCCATTTATTTCCCCGTCACGACTAATGCTCTTGTCTGCCGTGATGACTGAATGACACAGAATAACCCCAGACAGGTGTTTGGTAGTAACCCACACGAGGCGTACAAAGCACACGCGCCGCGCAAAAAAATGACGTCATGCAAATGCGAGACACAAAGTACACGCGCCGCGCAAAAAAATGACGTCATGCAATGCGAGATAGAGCGAGAAAGTGAAGCGATGATGGTGGGAACGAATTATTATCTATAAAAACTAAAAATAAATATGAAATTGCGTTGAACTGTTAAGGCACGTTACAATGATAAAAAAGGAAAGCATCTTAACAGATTATATTGCACAAACATAAACAGAAGTGTCCAAATTGCAAATGTTTTATGTGAAAGCTCTTCCATTCTCCCCCTATATCGTAATATGCAGTCTGTTGAACTCTGCCACAGAGACCTCCACATGAAAAGGTGGGGGGGGGGGGGGGGGGGGGGGGGGGGGGGGGGGGGGGGGGGGGGGGGGGTCGATTTCTGTGATTTCTTCTGTGATATCTCCTTCGGGATGAGCACTTGCTGCCACCAAGTCACCTTCCGGGTGTATTGGATTGAAAGGCTGTCGAAGCTAAAATAGACACAATTATAGGTTCACAAGAGTTTCAATGCCAAGATGTACAACCGCTATTTGTTTCCTCATTAAAAAACACTGCTTGCGTTTTAATGCCTTGCGTTTTACTTGCGATGTAATACTAACGGTCACCAGGTTTTGTGAAGGATTTTATGGCATTTTGAGTTGAGTCGTGTAGTTATCGGCTGGATAAAGGTGCATAAATACATCATTACCAACAGACGAAGTTTAGCCAAATTAAATTACGACACCATAATCCGACGTAAAGCAAAAATTGGGATTGCCAACTTAAAAATATACAATTTTATAACTTAGTGATGTGTATCACTAAACGCGAGGCATCTTTTATAACGATGATTTGCTTTTCAAGTAAATGTTTAAAGATGGTTAGTATCACTGTTGCTCTTAACTTTTACCATCTCCACTGCAACAAAGATAAGCCCATTTCAACCAAGTTATTAGTATATTGAGGATACGACATTTTCGACAAACAGAATCATGTGGGGGGGGGGGGGGGGGGGGGGGGGGGGGGGGGGGGGGGGGGGGGGGGGGGGGGGGGGGGGGGGGGGGGGGGGGGGGGGGTAACGCCAAAGGAATCAGTGTCAAGTTGAGGCGACCACAACCACTAGGCTACCGTTCAAATGGTCACCAAAAAAATAGTGACTTGCTGCAAATTCAGCAAAACCCTAATTGTTAACTACGATCGATTGTTTGGTAATGTCGTGAACTGAAACAAAACAGTTTTCGTTTTTTTGTCACCGCGAAAACAAATAGCCGCTTGGGGTATGCAGCTAATATCGAAGAGGTTGCCAATCCAGACAAGTAAAAAAGGAGAGCAAAATGAAAGAAACTAGTCAATCAGTACCAGTAGGTTACGTCATTTGCACCTCATTCTCGTCACAGTGTATTTCGTATTTCGAGCAGGATTATTTGTACAACTCGCAACTTTCTTTAGTTATATCTGTTTTCCTACATCAAGTGATACAATGCCTAAATCGGGTCTGAACGGGTTGTTAACCAACAAACCGCAGTTAACGATCTATATTGGTTTTGAAATACTTACGGCAGCATGTTGGTCCAAAGGATGGTCAGATCCAGACATTGTTATCGATTTGACTTCTGTGTCTTCTTTTCAACAACGAGTTTACAAAACAACAATTTGCAGAAACGACAATTTAAGTGTGTAACGTTGGAGATGCTAGTTGCAATCCTAGGTGCAAAATAGTCTTATTTGCTTTACAAACTCACATGAAATACCGATAGTTTTTAAACCGTGTTGCTCTTTATCCTTTTTCGACATAACCATATGGCAAACTTTATTTTAAATCCTTTTCACGTCCTCAGCTAAGGCTTAAAACTGCAAGTTTACGGTTAACCAAACTTCCCTAACATTACAGACTTTACTTCAAATAATAANCAAAATAGTCTTATTTGCTTTACAAACTCACATGAAATACCGATAGTTTTTAAACCGTGTTGCTCTTTATCCTTTTTCGACATAACCATATGGCAAACTTTATTTTAAATCCTTTTCACGTCCTCAGCTAAGGCTTAAAACTGCAAGTTTACGGTTAACCAAACTTCCCTAACATTACAGACTTTACTTCAAATAATAACTCATCGCTGTTTATGCCTTTAATTCCATGCGTGTGAGATGGTAATAGTAGAAAATGGCAGACATTAAGCGACTTACCAACGATGACGCCTCCATTATATATAATGACGTCGCAGTAAACGAAGAGTGCGTTTTTTCAGACAGGAAATTTTACTAACACCATACCTTACGGGAGACCCACATTTAGATGTCCATACCTTACGGGAGACCCACATTTAGATATCCATGCCTTACGGGAGACCCACATTTAGATAATTTCCGATAGGTAGCGCAAAGGGCACCTTTTCCATTTAAAACGATATATCTCAAAAAATGGATACGGTTGGAGCTAATAGGGTCGACCCCATTGTGTGAAGGGGGGGGGGGGGGGGGGGGGGGGGACTCTTGTTTACATGTGTAACGAAGCGTGATTGCTTTGTGTACGCTTAGTCTGAGCGCAGATCCATTCCTTAAAAAAGCTGACAAGTTTGTTGTTTCACTATGAGTTCGATGTGCTCATTGCCAAATTCGGTTCGTAATTAGATACTTTGGTGCGGTTTTGATATTATTGGTGTGGCAATTTTCAAGTGAAAAATGTTTAGTTTTAGCACCACATCTTTAAGCAAATGTTTACTTTCTGTAGTCTTTGATCACGCACATCTTATAGTTTATATCCCCACGTTGATAAACATTCTCCTCAAAAGGCATAAACTACAACCAGCAAGTTTCTCGGCGGGGCTGACTTTCACATCATTTACCCCACTAACCCTTAAAATGGTTGAATTTAACAAACAATTGCCAGATGGAATAAAATTGGGACAGTCACCTACCTCATATAAAATGAACATTTAAGCAGAGTATTTATTGAATGTTTTAACTTCTACAAATAAGTCTAATTTCCCAAACTGACATGAAGTGTCGGTAGATTGCAAACGGTGTTGCTTTCAAAATCGATATTTACGACAACCACATGGTAAACCTAAACCAATTTGGTAAATTTCACAGCAACTACTGTCTCTTCAAGCTTGTATTTACTATTTGAAATTAAATGCTATTGTCAATTCTCTTGTCGCTAGCTGAGGCCAATAAGAAGCGAACGTTTGCTAACAAATAAATTTCACTCATCCTTTATCTTTAAAGTAAAAAAAAACCTTTATCTTTAACACAACCTGTAATAACACAATCAATATAGTTTGTTATCAATAAAAAGCAATTTGGCTAAACTCTAATCTGAAACACTCCCATCTCGCTGCTTGTACCAGCTAAACTGATACAGAATCCAACGCTTGAACATAAAATCGCGAAAATGGTGTGCGCTCGAGCACATACATAAAGTGTTCATTGACGCGAGCTCTCCGGTACAGCGTAAGGTAGAGTCCCGAGCTAAACAGTACCCACGTTTTTGTTACAAGCTCGAATAAAACTCCTTCCCTCAACAATAGAAATAAAAACATGTTAAGTAATTTAAGTACCCGCTATCTGGAACTTAATAATTTCTCTTTCTACATTTACTAATCTTTTCAAGAGCCCAAAAGATATTATTTTAATTACAGTCCTCGTTTCGTAAACATGGGA
>QLIY01000676.1:0-13199 GCA_003260075.1 Phallusia mammillata
AATTTTTATGAACTGCAAATGTTTTGTTTTTCCAAATACCATCAGATATTTGTGTCTTACATGGATTTCTTAACATGCTGGAAGTAATATATATTTTTGCATCAATGTTTTAATTGCAAAACATGTCAGTAATTTGTTTTTGACAAATGGCAATAATGAATTTGATTACTGACAAATTTTTAAATGTTTTTTTTAATTATACGAACTGCAAATGTTTTGTTTTTCCAAATACCTTTAAATATTTGTTTCTCGTTTTTCTTAACATGCTTAAAGTAATATATATATATATATATATTGGATCAATGTTTTAATTGCAAAACATGTCATTAATTTGTTTTGGCCAGTCTGCAGAACATGGTAGTTCCTCCCAAGAGATCTTGCGCGTGCAGGACCTATATGTCCAGCGTTCGCGTGTGCACGGCCCATAAATTCGCGTGCCAGACCAATTTCAGCAGGCGCAAAGCAAGCGATAGAGTTTAAAGACAGGACAATGAATGCCTATGGTGCAAAATTTCTGCATGTAAAAATTTCCAAATTTTTTTTTTCAAAACAAAATGGCGCGTGCAACTGCCATACTCTGCAGACTGGTGTTTTGGTACTGAATTACGGATACCGCTACTCCCAATTGGAGTTGTTTTTCTCGCAGAGATTTTATATTGTTAAAATATTTGTCAGGAATTACAATTTTTCAGCACAGATTGTTTTTCTTTTGATTGACGAATAAACTCAGCTCAAGTGGATGTAATGAATAACGCAACTTGTATGTAACTCCTGCAAGACTGCGACCAAAAAAATAACAAAAATAAATTTAATTATAGTATCTTTAACAGTTTTGCTTCATTGCAGCTGCACTGCTAAACCCTACACCAGTGGTTCTCAAACTTTTTTGAGCGCGATCCAAATCTGAGTTTTATGAACATCTCACGACCCAAGCTTCAAACACCAAAAAATATATTTTTTTCTGATTTGCATGAAATAGAAAGAGACACAGACAACCAGTTGTAGTACACAGCAGTACTGTGAAACAATGATTTATTCCAAACAAACGATTGATTTATTTTAGTGTGATAGATAAAACTGAAATTGTTTCTTCATAATATCTACAATTGAATCACCATACCGCGGCCCATTTTTTCACTGCCCTACACCATTCATTTGTGTGACAATTAATTTTTTTTGTCTCATTGGAATTTTTCTATTTTGGTACATGTCAAAGAGCTCGAAATTGTCAACAACTATTTGTTAGACAAAATGTTTTTTATTGAAGTTTGATCGGCCCAGTTTGCAGTCTGGGTAAGTTCATAACCTACCTCCCAAACTATCAATAAAGCGTATGTTTATTGACCTAAATGGCACGGTTTACAAGGGAAAATACAAAATATTGCATAGGCACTAGGGGTGCATCTAAAATATACAGGACCGATTGGATATATCACTGCTTGGCGCACTGTTAAAACACTTGGTGCACCTTTTTATCACTCGATGCACCTTAATATCACTTGGTGCACCTTAACTTCGCTTTGTGCGCATTTATATCACTTGGTGCACCCTTATATCGTGAAGTAAAAAGGCACATAGCATTATACAGGTGCACCATCAGGTGATATAAACATGCACCAAGTGATATAAATGTGCACTAAGCGATATAAAGGTTCACCAAGTTATATAAATGTGCACTAAGCGATATAAAGGTGCACCAAGCAATATTAAAGTGATGCTAAGGTTCTTCAAGTGATCTAAGCCATTCTGTGTGTATATTTTAGATGCACCACAGGCACTAGTACCAAATTTGCAATAGAAGATTCATGACAATTATTAAAAATGTGATTTTATTTGCTTTAGGGTTTTATTTAACTCTAAGTTTTTTCTTCTGTTCATATGTTTTAGCGCATCATAGACAATCGTCTACTAGTGATGGGACGGGTACCCGGTACTCGGTATCGATGGTATCAAACGATTTCAGTGGTATCGATACTCGTACTCGGTATCGAAATTTTTTGTCTCAGTTTTCGATACCAACGTGCGAGTACCGAAGGTCCGTTTACACCATAAGAATACGGGCAACTTTATGAAAATATTTGCTTCGGACAGCATAAAACTGGAAAAAAGTTCCGCCAGGTTACAGATGTTTTTTCGCTATCGTATGGAGATTACTTTTTTCTGCATGTGTGTGTGCGCACGCCTGTACCCCGACCATGGCAGATAAATTAGCCGGTGATATACAACTAAGTACAACACTGTACTTAAGTACTCGGTAATCCTACTCGGTACTCTGTATCGAAGGTATATACATGTGGTACTCGTACTCGGTATCGGTACTCGCTTCAAAACCTGGTATTGTCCCATCACTATCGTCTACCTCGCATTTTGAACACAATTAACTGGTAGAGACATTATAGTTTGTTTACTATTTATGTTGCTATCAATTAAAGCAATCCTCACAATCCAAGACTACAAAGTCATTTATTCCAAATGCTTTTTATCTAGTTCAGTGTTGGTTACATATTAAAGAGTAATGGTATATATAATTAGTCGCATAAAACCTGAAAGTGTTTCAATATATTCATGAGATGTGATTCTATGAATTGCAGGTTTAAATTTAACTGAGACTTTGTTTGTGTTTGCAGAAATGCTCTATCTGGATATACTAACAACCGATCTCGAACTGATGCATCATATATTGAAAAAGTATGTACAGAAAAACTTCAATTGCATTTGTAAAGTTGTCATTTGAAAATAACCAGATTATGCAATTCACAAGAGTTTCTTTATAAAATCCTTATAATGATCTACAATCCTTACACATTTTTAAGAATATATCTGTATTTTTTACAGTGGTTCCCAACAAATGAGGAGGCACGACAGAACATGGACGAATTCGCCGAGTCATTGAACTCAAAGCTGTCAAAACTTTACACTTTTAGTTACGGTAAGTTTTTTTATCAAATTAAAAAAATGTTAATAAAGTAACTTTATGGAGGTGCAGCTATACAATGGTTTTAAAGTATGTACAAATCTTGTTAATCAATAATCACATGACAGCCTAATCCACTGTATTGCATTTTTGTTTTGTTTGATTATTTTTTTAGTCTGTTAAACGATTTGGACGGTATAAAATTTTTCATAGATTGCTTTGTACATCATTTCTGTTTTTTCTGTCTTGACAAAAAAGTGTCATTGATTTTACTTAAACCTGTCAGATTTTTTGCGGGGTTAGAACAATGTTACTCGACATTCTGGCAGGTTATCATTTATTGGCTTGATGGCTTTGCATTGGTGATGGTGACAATAGGTTTGGTTAAAACGTTTGAATAAAAGATGACTATTTTTTATGTGACTTTAATCGTTTAATGGCTGCTTTGTTTATAATAATTGCAAATTGTGGCCATTTTAGAGGTGTATCGTGGATTACCGTATTTTACGGACCATAAGGCGCAATTTAAATCCTTTTTTTCCNAACCATGCATCCACGTCTTTTCGTATACATTACATCCGGAGGATTTTACTATCATATCGTCGTTTTTTATTCGAAAAACTCGGTCTGTTCGACTTTCACATAGAGATCATCAATCCGGTTAATCGCATATTTCGTTGAAAATCGATGCGAATATCCGGTTTATGCGATAAACCGGTATGCGATTAACCGGACGATTTTCTTAACAAACGATGGGCGACGGTTTGGGATTTTTGATTGTGATGCAATTAAACGGATTATGCGATTAACCGGTATGCGATTAACCGGATTCGTCTGTATTATGTAAATAAACCACCGTCTTACACAATAAACTACGGTAAAAGCAACTAGCAACTGTGATATTCACTAGACTCATTTTCTCTTTTGCTCATTGTACTATTGTGACTTGATTACATTTATTACGTAACAAGAAAATTTTTATAACCCATACTCCTTAAAATACGTTGCGTTCTATAGCCCGGTGCGCCTTATGTATGAACAAAAAACTAATCAAAGCAATTTATTGACAGTGCGCCTTATAATTGGGTGCGCTTTATGGTCCGTAAAATACGGTAATTTCTTTTCCGGGCACCCAAAACTACAATCTTTAATAGTGGGCAGGGACCAAAAACTATCTAAAAAAGGAAGAATCTAAAATGTTGTCAAAATATACCTAACCAAACAGTGGGACTATGGTGTGGGCCTTGCTATTTTATGTGAAACAAAATGATGGAATAAAAATGGGCCTAAATTAGTAAAACACCTAGTTTTGAGGACCCATGGAGGTAATGGCTATTGCAGAATGTTTAACTGACAAACAATAGTTTACCTTGACCCATGATCTTTTCCTGTCGTTTCACCAGGAAGTGGAAGCAGATCTTCAGCTTTTAAAACTTCACGTTTTCGAACTTTTTTCACCTAAATGTAAACATATTGATGTGAGTGTTGGAAATAACAACACAGTTTTGCATTTGCTGTATAATTGTAACTAAATAACAGCACTCTAATACTGAAACTAGTAATGATTTGGTGCCCACCTTCCTTTTTCTCTTTTTAAACTTCATTTCTTCTTCGGTCAAATATTCTGTAGCGAGTTTTAATGCCGGAAGTTCAAGTGTCTCTCCCTTGGCCCTTATTTCCTAAAGAAAAAATATTAAAGTTTTTTTGAAACTTCACTAGGTGTCAGTGGTTATAGCATATCAATTGCAGGTACATGGTTCAAACATTTTATTGTTGTACAGGGTTGGTTACCATGCTGTTTTCCATTTTGCTAATCGAATTAAATAGTTCCTTTCTCTAATACAGTGGTTGGGGGGGGGGCAAAGTTTTTTTGAAACTTCACTAAGTATCAGTGGTTATAGCATATCAATTGAAGGTACATGGTTCAAACATTTTATTGATGTACAGGGTTGGTTACCATGCTGTTTACCATTTTGCTAATCGAATTAAATAGTTCCTTTCTCTAATACAGTGGTTCCCAAACTATGCGCCGCGGCACACTTGTGTGTAGAGCAGTAGTACCAGGTGCTTAGACCACTAGGCCAACATGCTCCACGTCTCTGAGATGTTCAACTAGGCTATTTAACTATGAGAGTGACCTGTATAGCGGCTTTATGACCTCATAGTTAGTGCCTTTGTCAGCTAAAAAAATTATTCAAATGTTCGAAGTGCGCCAATTAATTTTTGTTTTTTCTAAAATGCGCCTTAAAAGAAAAACGCTTGGGAACCACTGCTCTAATAGACTGAAACATAAGTAAAAACCATTGACATAAAAGCATACAGATGGTTATTTATTTATTTTTTTAATCACTCATGAAGGAAATAAAAAGGCATACTTTATTTCTCAAACATGTTTCAATACCTTTGTTCAATAAACATAAACTGCAAAAACAATTGCCTTGTATGTAATGAGTGTCATATAGGACATAATCTCTAACCTGCTTCATGAGGATTTTCTGTTGTTCCCAAGATGTGTCAACTAATCCTTGATTTCCAATCTTAAAGCGATTTTTTCTTTCACCTTCAATTTCTTCATCATATTTACCAAGGGTTGTTTTGGCTTTGAAAAATCCAAGCTCGTCCACTTCTTCCTCTTCATAAGCTCTAAGTATAAAAGTTTGTAATGATATTTTTTCTACATTATTTACCGCTCTTAAGTCTATATTAATGGATTATTCTGTTATAAAAATCTTAGTGATAAGAAGTATTGTCATGTATCCTAAAAAATAAGGTCTGAGTGGAAAAATTTGTGATGATATTTTTTCCAAATTATTTACCGCTCTTCACATCAGTGGACTGTTCTTTTAAAAATAATCTTAGTGATTAGAAGTATTGTCATATATCTTCAAAAAGTTGTCTGAACAATTTGTACATAACAGGTTCTAAACATGTGCTAAACTCTACAGAGTAGTTGCTCCCAACCTTTCTGGAAAAATTCCTCCCTTAAGAATTGAAAGCATTTTCACTTCTCTGCAATATACTATATAGTACATGCTAAACCATACAAAGACCATTGAAAATTGGGTCAACTTCAAACGTTGTATTCCTAGAGCTTAAGTGTATATTTATAAACCAACTGTAATAATCACAGTCAATTCCTCCTCTCAAGTTTTAAAATTCCTCCTGGGTTATGTACCACTGCTTTAGGGTTTAATTTTACATAGTAGCTCCTTTGTAATGAAGAACAATGTAAAGGTGCCAGTATTATACATAAAATAATATTTTTGTCATCCAAACGTTTTACTAACTTGTATCCAGTTCCACGCCGCTTGATATCCAAATTCTTCTTAGCTTTTTCTACATCATCTACATTTACACTGTGCAAAACATCTTCATCATCACTCGCCAATATTTCCTTGTCTTTGATCACAAGAACTGCACTTTTCCCATCAACAAAACTATCCAGCGAATGTTCAACATTCATGCCCTGAAAGTATTCAATTTTTTTAAAAATAATGTACCATTTGCTTATTAACAACATAAAAGCCCCTCATTACCAACATTTAACTATAAAGAAGTATTAACTATCAAAGAGATAACTTCCAAACTGATCCATTATGATTAAATTTTGTTCACAAAAAGTTTATGGTCATATTTCCTTTTAGTGAATGCAAAAAAATCACCATTATTTTACACAACTGCCTTGGAAAAATAATTGCAGAACTGCATAATCATTCAATAGTCAAACTTCCAAAACTAATGAACAGTTGTACAATTAAATATAATCTAGTTTTACCTTCAGGTCTCTTTCAGAATAACTTGGTTCCTTTTTGACTGATTTCCCCATTTCTTTACTAACTAAACTACCAACACCAAATTCATCATCTATAGCTGCCATCTTCTTCTCTTTCTTGATTTTTGCTTCCTGATGTCGACTTTTCATCACCCATGATGCTGCACTTTCCTCTTCATCTTCTTCACCAAGAGTTTTTATCTGAAAGATTTTGTTTTTATTATTTAAAAATGTATGACTTGGAAAACATGTCTTGTTTTTGAAACATGTACTGTTTTTGCAGGTGTCAGTAGTTCAGTTTAACCTTCAAATTTTTATTTTGGAATTGTAGTTTCGCTATATCACTAGTTCCAACCTTATATTCCAGCAATTTTAAACTTATAAAAGGTAAACCTCATCTTGTTTTTACATTTACCAATCAATTTGGGCTAGCTAGTGAAACAAACAGTTTGATTTAAAATGCACCTAAACAGAATTTTAAAACAGTTCATTGTTATTGACATTATATCACAGAAAAAAAGTGCATGTTTAAATAGAGGTACCTTAGACAATTTTTGGTTCATTTTTCTTTTATCCCGGCTTGCTTGTATCTTGTCTCGCATTTCTTTTTCTTTCTTCTGCTTCCAGAGATCTGCAGCAGGCGCATGAACAAAATCCTCCTCACTTTTCCCAGCACCTTCCCCATTTGCTCCAGAACTTTTTACTTCAAGTGGCTTTAAACCAAGTTTTGCCCTGATTCTATTTGTTTCATCGATGCTCAGGCTCTGATTCTCTGTTTGGTGTGAGGTTGGCTCCGAGACACTTTGTTCTTCAGCAGGTGCAACATAAACTTCCTCTTCCTCAATTACTTCTTCAACCACTTCTTGATTTCTGGTACTACGTTCCTTTGGGCTGTCCTCGTAATCTCTTCTTCGTTTCTCTTTCTTGTGTTTGTCTTGGCCTCTTTGTCGCTTGCTGCAAAAATATGAGAAATGTCCAAATGTGTAAACATTAAATAAAACAGTGGTGTTTACCAGTGTGTTAACGCCTTTAATAATTCAAAAAACAGACTGTAAACATACATGTTTAGGATACATTTCACCAAATAAATATGCATCTTCTGTACAGTATTCTCACTATACCCCTGTTTTTAAATGCCACTTATTTTATCATTACATGCCGAAAGCACTACCTGATCCTGTTTATCACTAGTTATGTACCAGGTATAATTAGTCTTGCACACAGACCAACATGTCCTGACGTGCGCACAACCTGTAAATCTGCAAGCAAGACCAGGCATAAAGCAAGCGATATACATCACAGGACAGTCAATTGCCTTTGTTGCAAAATTTCCACATGCAAGACAAGTTTCAGATGGCACAAAGCAAGCAATAGACATCAAGGCAGGACAATTAAATACCGTTGCCACAAAATTGCCACATGCAAGCCCATCTTGTTGGCAAATGCCGAATTCTACAGGTTGGCAGAATTGTAATACATAAACTGTAATATGGGGGGGGGGTGCAAGACCAGGCATAAAGCAAGCGATATACATCACAGGACAGTCTATTGCCTTTGGTGCAAAATTTCCACATGCAAGACAAGTTTCAGATGGCACAAAGCAAGCGGGGGGGGGGGTCAAGGCAGGACAATTAAATGCCGTTGCCACAAAATTGCCACATGCAAGCCCATCTTGTTGGCAACTGCCGAATTCTACAGGTTGGCAGAATTGTAATACATAAACTGTAATATATAGTTATAAGGATACTGTTGCAAGTTACCAACCACAGATCAACTGTGGCAAACATGCTTATTCCCGCAAATGCATTTAATAACAAAACCAAAGTTACCTTGATTTGTATTGATCAACTTCTTCATCAGACTCATATTTGCGTTTCTCGGTAGGACTTCGACTTTGCCGATCTTCTGAATCTGACCTCTTGTGCTTTCTACGGTGTTTATGCTTATGTTCCTTTTTATGTTTGTGATCTTTTTTCGATCCCATTTTATTGTCAAAAGTACAGAACTAAAGTCTTAGGTAAGGAACTATAATGTGCTTTTGCAATCTAATAAACTTTTCTGTTGTGAACGTACAAACATAGAAACTTAACTTGTAATAAGCTAACTTTAATTGTAGGTTGGAACATAAAATATTGTACAAAACAAACTACAAACAAACGCTACAAGCCTAGGGGGGGGGGTTTGTAGGTTGGTAGTTGGTACATAAAATATTGTACAAAACAAACTACAAACAAACGCTACAAGCCTACACTCACTGTAGTACACTGCAACAATACCTCCTAGGTATCTAGCGTTGTCGTGCAAATAGGGTACAAAAATGTTGTTAGTGAAAATGATTAAAGCAAAACACCATTTAGAAAAATCTATTTAAACACGACTGAACAAAATTAAGTGTAATAATATTGAAATTCAACGAATATATATTACTTTATTTCGCAAACAAAAGCTAATTCATAAAAAAATACCGTTTAAGGACCGCAAGGCATTATAATTTGCGCTCATTCGCCGAAAAAATAAAACGCACAAAAAACGTTTTGTCATGGAAATCATATAACTATTATGTTGTTTATTGTTGTCGCCGCCACATTTCTATTCGAATGGGGGGGGGGTACTGAACAAAATTAAGTGTAATAATATTGAAGTTCAACGAATATATATTACTTTTTTTCGCAAACAAAAGCTCCTTCATAAAAAAATACCGTTTAACGACCGCAAGGCATTATAACTTGCGCTCATTCGCCGAAAAAATAAAACGCACGAAAAACGTTTTGTCATGGATATCATTTAACTATTATGTTGTTTATTGTTGTCGCCGCCACATTTCTATTCGAATAATACTTTCTGTTTCCTTTAACAACTGTGTGATTGATTTCATCGCGTTCTCCTATTTTTCATTGTTTAAATTTTGACACCGGCAAATAAAAATAGTTTGGAAAAACTATTTAGGTTGAAATTTGTCCTGCGGTTATCATTAGTTCCAAGCATTAACAAACACTTGACCTTTTCAAGTTGGGGGGGGGGGGTTTCCTTTAACAACTGTGTGATTGATTTCATCGCGTTCTTCTATTTTTCATTGTTTCAATTTTGACACCGGCAAATAAAAATAGTGTGGAAAAATTTAGGTTGAAATTTGTCCTGCAGTTATCATTAGTTCCAAGCATTAACAAACACTTGACCTTTTCAAGTTGCAGACTTTGTAAATCACAACCCAACAACTTTACATTCGTATTTATTCCTCATCTGTTCTGTTGCACATGCGACAAGAAATAAAAATAAAATATAAACAACGAGGGCACTAATTTATTTCGGCAAACTTGATCATTTGGTTCCGTTTGATTCATGATTGGCCAAAACGTAGGTACCATGGTAACATTTAAGTCAAATGATATTTGGCAAAAAATCTTTGTTACAACTTACGAAGAAATTGAAAAGACACTTTTCTGTTTACAACTGTACTGGTGGGAACATTTAACGATGCAATAAATGACAACATAATAAAATAACAAGCATGACAATTTGAGCACTAAGTGGTATGACATGACAATGAACTCTCAATTTTAACTAAAATTTTAACATTTCTAAATATGCAACTAACAAATTAAAAGTGTTTACATTTAAGTTGTGTGATTCAAGAATTTGAACGAAAATTAAGTTGCAAAACTGAAATACTAAATAATAGATGATAAATGTCTGTAGTGTATGAACTGCTTTGACAGCATTCACAAAAAGTAGAAATAGTACCAAACAAGACAGACAAAAATCTCATGGGTGTGACACTGAAAACAGACAGAAACACAACAAATGACAGAATTTGGTAAACGGAAAATAAAAAAGTTTTACCGGTGTTGTTATGAACTGCATTGAGATAACTGCATCATAATATGGTTAATCCAGTACCTTTACCAGGAGGAAACAAATTACAACGTGCAAATAGGGAATTGTAAAAACAAAAGGTCCGATGTGTTTATGAAGTGCATTGGTATTTAGCTTTATTTCTTGAAAACAAAATATAACAAACTACATACAAAAACGGGTAAGATATACCAATATCAACTTTAACGATTGCAAACATTGAAGATTGTTTTTAAACATGGGGGGGGGGTTAGGTTTTTTTCTTGAAAACAAAATATAACAAACTACATACAAAAATGGGTAAGATATACCGACAATATCAACTTTAACGATTGCAAACATTGAAGATTGTTTTTAAACATGTTCAGCCATCTCGGTTGCAGGCTTACAATCTGATAGGGCATATATGTGCAAAAATGGAACCTTTTACATTTAACACAGAAATGTCTTGAAGATTTTCAACAGGCAGCATACAATAAACATATTTAACAAGTATCACTGCAGCAGCAACATGTGCATAAATGGGATTAGTTTAAACTACTGTAATGGTGCAAATATATTTGTTAATCCAGTACACAGGAAGCAAATAATAAAATCTATAGGTGCATAATTATTGAAGAATTGCACAATTATTACTACAGCAATTACTTTCATTAAATGTAAAATACTAATTCATGTAAATTAAAACTGGTAGATCTACTTAGGGGTTAGGTCATGTGTTAAATAAACTAAGGCACATTGGAAAAACAAAAACAGATAAGAAGGGTTTTACTGTATATATAAGGTCCAATATCGTGAAAAAATACATACTTTTTGGTCTATGTCTTTGATAATACTTCCAGAAATCAATACATTTATTACAGAATACTACTTCTTTAAAGCATGACCACAGTTTCATATTAATTGGTATTAAATACATTTTGGCTTCATAACATATTCTCTACTGCAATACCATAAATGAATACTATTTAGGCTTAGCTTCATAATTCATTTGACACCAACCATATGGTAAATTAAAATTTTGGGTGGGAACACGAATTTGTTAGTAATTGCATTACATGCAGATATTTAGAATTCACAGGTTTTGCAAACAAAAAAAGATGAAGATAATTTTAGAACTGTTGAAGAACTCAGAAAAAGAGTATCACTCTCTGTGAAAATAACAAACAAATGTGGAAATAAAGCTCTTTCAGTAAACCTTGATACGAATATTACACCACATGGTATATATATAATGAAGACCACAAAATCGTAAAAATCTTATCTAAATGGAATGGTACAAATTGCACATGGACAGAAAGTTGAAATAAACTTAGACAGGGGATGCTTTTTTTATTTCTTCATTACAAATAAACTCATAGCATGAAACTTTTTGACAAAATATATGTGTGCATTTGCTAGTGTCAACAATCCACTTATACCAGGCAGAATCACATAAACTTTGAAGATGAAAGTTTTCACAGCACATGGGAACAAAAAAAATGTTTTACAAAATAGATAGCACTCACTAAATCCATCTAGTGGCATTCTACAGCATCCGTGAATCTTCTTTCTTCATTGCCACTGCCAGCCAATCACGATCTTCTGTTTCGTCTTCAGATGATGTAGGACTGTATTCGTGCTTGAAGCTTTTGTAGCGCTTTGATTTTTGCTTCTTGATTCTTAACCCGCTGTTTCCTTTTTGTCGATTGTTGTTACGATATTGGCCGTTTGTTTTTGTTCGAGTATACCCTGAATACAGAAGAAAAACCAATTATTTAAAACTTCAAAAGCAGTGGTCATTAAGCTAGGGTTCATAGACTTTATTAGGTTTATGGTTTCAAGGAGTAAATAAATGCAGGCATTAAATCTACTTTTTTGTTTTTGGTGAACTTTACACAGCCTTGATACACTAAAGCAGGGGTTCTTAACCAGGGATTTACACACCCCCAAGGGGTATGAGAACTGTTCCTAGGGGGTGCGGGGATGCTGAATCGTTAAGGTTGGTTAGGTGTATTCTATATAAATACAAAAACCCACGGGGGTTGCGAAAATTGGTTGGTGATTTGAAAGGGGTGCAGCAAGGAAAAAGGTTAAGAACCACTGCCCTAAAGCGTAAATGGATTTGATTAAAAAAAATTAAATCCTTGTTCATAAAAATCTATTAAAGTCATGTACATATTTTACTCACATGATGAATTTTTTCCAGTTGATGCATCAAATATTTCATCTTCATCTTCGTCGCTATCGGCAACAAGCTTAGAGTATTTATTGTGAAGTCTTCGTGGTAGACAGCAGCATTGGTAGAACATGTAAAGGCAGGCCCACACAACTATTATCAAGGCGAACCCACGGAGCACGGGGATAAGAGAACCACCAGCCAGATCGTACCATATTCCGGACACGATACTACCAATGGCAAATGCAACACCCTGGAAATATAATTGGTACTACTAGTGTCAGGAAAAAAGTTATTATAGAACAGATGTTTGGAAAACTTGTCCAAAAAACTTTAAATCGTTAACACTACAACACCAAGATGATATAATAACTAGAAGGGTGGCTTTCTGATATACTTCCATTTTATATATTCTATACGATATTTACCAATTTACTATACACATCATTTGATCTACACATATGATTGTTTTTGTAAACAAAAACTAATGGGTCCCCACACGC
>QLIY01000676.1:13395-68354 GCA_003260075.1 Phallusia mammillata
TTAACAAACCAGCGTCAGACAGAAAAAAGAAAAAAAAAATATGGACAAAAACAATATATGTCCCCTTCATAGAAGGGGACCCATAACTAAAGTGGCTTCTATCTTTTGAGAAACCATTTAGAAAAATTCAAAAGTGAAAACAGTCAAAACAAATGTTTTTGTTTGTTTGTTTAAACAATGTCATACAAAATTTTAGTATTAAGTTCTATACAGCTGGTTGGCAATGGAGTCTCCAAAAATAACACAAAGTTAGACTGTCATATTTTTTACAAATGGAGCTATAAATTGTATACATTAACTAGTATATTTAAAAACCAAAGCAAAGCTTTAACAATATCAAGTATCAACTCAAAATTGGGTCAAACAAGTTCTGAATAGTTAAAGAAAACACATAGTGTAAACATTTGCTACCCTATTCTGCTACAGTTCATTGTACCTGGTATGTGCAAATATATGCAGTGTACAACGCCCTCTGTTGCGATGCTCGTGCAAACACATGGATATCATTAACCCTGCGAATAGAACCTGAATCTTCATTCCAAGATGCAGACATTGTCATGTTTGTTTGGTAACTAACCAATGCCCAGAGTAAAGAATGACCTGTAGATAAATATGTGAATGTTAACAACCCTTCTTGAAATGTTAGCCAACCCTTCTTGAAGATATTAAATCTGATAACAAAGTTTCACAAGTTTGAACCAGTGGTTCACAATCTGTGATACATGTATGCCAGGGCTCTTTATGTGGTATGCGAGTAGCTTTCTAATAAACTCAATTTAAGTTATATGCAAAATTTTGAAATTATTAACCTTGCTAGTCGAGAAAAATAGGCTGTTGCCTTGGTCTACCCATTCAAACAGGGTGTAGGTGGTACGCGGCGATATAAAAAGTAGACAGGTGGTACGCGATCAATACAAGGTTGAGAACAACAGGTTTAAACCACTTATCATGTTCACACAGTATGCACATAAGTATGTTAATTGAGAAAGTTTACAGGGTGGAGTTGAGTTAAACCATGTGTAAACAAACTTATGACCATTGGGAGGAAACTGAAACGCCCTAAACCAACAAATTAAAACTTTCACTACCCCTTAATCCAGTAAGGAATAGATTTGTTTAAATTTTTTAATAAAACTACCATTGCAACTCAATGCTAACAGTTAAGCAAAACATGAATTGGCCTTTACTTGAAATTTCAAGCCCAGACATAACATTACATGCAAGGTTAAAAAACTCCCTTTCACATTCAAATGAAATATGAAGCATTTTATTTCCAAGATAAACAATTTAACAAATCAGATCAACAAGGTCAAAATTCAAAGCCAGCTATGTAAGACTGAGTGGTTTTACGTATTTTACTAAAATTATTGGGAAGATATATTATACAAGCACTTGAGATTTTTATTCTTTAATGTCTGTCTTTCCATAAGTTAAAAAGGTAAGTGCTTGACTGAGCAGGAAAATGGGAGGTTTGGTAAATCCCTAAATTATGACCTCAGTTTGTTAATCAATTAAAGAGCTCCAAAAACGTGCTGTCAAATACCAGTATACAATAAATGGTACACCTGAACATTGCCCAATGATTGTAGGAAAACTTAACTTGAAAGCACTTTAATTTCAGCATACTTACCCAGAATATTGAGGAGCTGCAGGGGAATAATCATCCATGGAGTGAACAAGATCGAAAACAGGAAAAGCTGAGCAGCCACAAAAAATAGGGTCACTGGGCCCACTATGAATGGTTTGATAGCTGTCAAAAGTCGTCGGCCAAATATTGCAGCAAGCATAGATGACAAAGCACCAGCTGAAAAACAGACTTTAACCTTTTAACTTAATTTAGCAAAATTGGATGACATTCTAACAACAATAAAAAAATACAAACAAAGTCTCATAAATATTTAATGAAGTTTCAAGTCAAATAAATTATTGCTTCTTGTTTTTTTGGTTCTAGTTCAACAGACAGCAGAGCAAAACATTTCAGGTTACAATATGTTTTTTCTAGTATTTTACCTGACATACATACACATATAGTCGTGACACATTTGTTTTACACATAAATCAAGATGGCAAAAAACATTCAAATCTAACTTATTGCACAAACACACCTGACACAAATGCGCCATATATTATTTCAGATGATCCTGGCATATCTTGAACTTCCCAGAAAAGAAATTCCTGCACTGCAGCTTGGCTTATTCCAACAATAAACACTGTGATTATCAGAAGGGTATGTCTGCAATGTAACAAATAAGTTTAAAATTTGTTAAACATTGACATGAATTTAATCTAAACCCAGTATTTCTTAGCGAAAATAATACCTATCAAAAACTAAATCTAAAAGCTAATTACAAGGACTTATTTTTGTTTAGTGATTTTTTTAGAGTAGTGCAACAAATATATGTATTTTTTATGTTAATTATTTTATTACTTGCCTGCAATCTGTACAAGTTACTGATGAACAGGTTGGGCACATTATACACGAAATCTTTCGCATTTGGGCATGGGCAGAACGAGCAGTGTAGGATGGGAAGAAGGGAGCCATTGCAAATGCCAGCCCAGCCAAAGATGCAAATGCATAGAAGTGTATGTGGAATCTGGATTAAAGACAAAACACAGTCACACACCATCACACATCCAGTTGGCCTTATTTAAACAAGTCACATAATCCTAACATCATTCTTCATAGACAGGAAGTGTGTATTAGTTCTGACTGGTGTTTTTTGGCCAACCACATGTTTCGAGATTTTTGTGAACTAAAATGTGCTTACACATGAACAGAAAAACAATGTCCCAAATAGATGTAAAAAGGGACATGATTTATTACTGAAATGTTTGGGCATATGCTCATGCCATCATCAGTGAAATGGCATCAATTACACCCGTTTACTTGAGTCACTGAAAAGATTAATGAAAGGTGCAAAACAAACATATAAATTTGGTTTATAAGTTTACATGTATATTGCTCATGACCTACAGGCAATTTTTCATAGAGTTATACTCTTTTATTACAGGTATGATATAAATAACACTGCACAACACTGTATACAGAACTTGGTGTTACAAAAATCTTTAAATTCTAAATATAAATTACAATAGGAAGTCTTTATGTCATTAATTTTTCTACACAATGGACATAGTGCTATTCTGTTTAATCATATTTCTTTATATTTACCCAGAGTCTATAGGTCAGTTCACATTTGCATACCTTGACATATTTCCATTGATAAGACATGGTGAAAAATACACAAGCAGAGATACAGAAATACCACAGATCAAAGTGCCAAGCATAGCCCATGTGCGATGCTTCCCATATCGATTTAAACTATCCAATTCATCCAATAATTCATATAATGAACTGTCAGTGAGAAGCTCAATCGGTGATGCCATTAGCTCTCCTAAAATATAAACAACAAAGTTTAAGGCAAAAAAAATTGTCATCCACTTATATTTTTTTAGGCTACAAAAGTTGTACCATTAGGTGGATAAGAAACTGTCTAAAAGTGAAAAATAAATTAAAACATGTATATACAATTAAAAAAAATCTGACCTGTTGCCACAATTAGCAAAATCCACAAAAACGTCGAAACATTCTCAGTAACTTTATTCACAATGCTGTCTTTAATAAAAATGACCGTGGTTGTTATGCTGGAGTTTGTGCCTATACTCTGTAAGCGAAGAAACAAGCATGAGACAAACTTTACAAAAACAAATATGTTTTCAGACACTTTGTATGCAGTAGGTTAATATGTACTAGGTTCTGTTTAAGAAAAAAGTTTATCAAAACCTACATTTTCAGAGCCTACCTAAAAAAAACTTACCCCATTAACCACATTAGTCCCATTTTCCAAACTTCCATCAATACTGTTGTCCAAAATGGATCGCTTTTGAATAGAATCTAGAGAGTAACAAAATCATTTTACAGCAAAATCTCAGAGAAAAACATCATTGTTTGCTGATTTAAAAGCAGACAAACAGTTTGGGTAAGCTGGTAATAGGCAATTTACCTTTCAAAATTTCATCCTTCAATGCTGTAGCAAGGACTTTTTTGGCAGCAGCTGAGAGGCTGTATGTTTTTCCATATGTTTCAATAAATTTCTTTGGTGTCAAACTTGGGTTTTCAACCCTTTGCTGCAAGTACACTGTCTTCAATTCTTGCGCCAACAACCGAACTGTATCCATAAGACTGGCGGTGGTTTGTGTGCTGGAAGCCGAATGAGTAGTGGTAAATTTTATTGTGGTGGTTGTGGTTGATGTTGTTGTTGCAACATTTTCTTTTTCAGGTTTGTCCACTTCCAACAGAACCTGAAGCTTTTGAGCAATAATTTTTTGTTTCCATGATGGCAGGTTTTTTGTTTCATTGTAGGTTTGCAAAAGATCAACGATGTTGCCTTCAAATGTCAACAAATCTTTGGCAACTCTTGGAGTGAGTAAAACTGCAAGTTTATAGGTTGTCATTTGTGTGGTGGTTTCAGTTGATTTCTGACTGGGTGAAGTTGATTTCATTGGTGATGAAGTTGTGCTACTTGTTACAGTTGCTTGCTTGGAAGTGGTGTCAGATATTGGGTTTGTTGTTGTGCTTAAGGTTGTAGCAATTGTAGTATTTCCTGCCAAGACAGACACAGGAAAATCTGCACACAAATCAAAGAGGAATGGTTAAAAAGCTGAATGCACATTTATAAAAAACTGCTGGCCTGCTTGTGGATAAAGCCTAAACAAAACCATGTTCATTAAATTTAGGTCAAAATAAAAGCAGTTTTTAGTAGTGGACTAAACAGGGGGGGGGGCGGCAATTGTAGTATTTCCTGCCATGACAGACACAGGAAAATCTGGACACAAATCAAAGTGGAATGGTTAAAATGCTGTATGCACATTCATAACAACTGCTGGCCTGCTTGTATATGTAGCCTAAACAAAAATCATGTTTATTAAATTTAGGTCAAAATAAAAGCAGTTTTTAGTAGTGGACTAAACACCACACAACACTGCATTTTATCGCATGGTGAACAATAATACTAAACTGAAACAAACTTAAAGTGGCAATTATAATTTTGCAGACTTTTAAAACTGTTGATCATTGAAGTTGTTCGGGTTAGGGCCTGGAATTAAGATACCATCAAAATCTGGTCTCAGATACCCTTTTGGGGTATATATATTGTGCCACACAGTTGTTGGCAGTCAATTTATTTATTCCACATGATACAAAAATTATATGTGTGAAATTCACATATGTTAGGACATAATTATATCAACAAAATTTACCAATAGTTTGAGTTCCATCAGTTGGGGGGGGGGGACACTGCATTTTATCACATGGTAAACAATAATACTAAACTGAAACAAACTTGAAGCAGGAATTATAAATTTGCAGACTTTTAAAATTGCTGATGATTGAAGTTGTTCGGGTTAGGGCCTGGAATTAAGATACCATCAAAATTCGATCTGAGATACCCTTTTGGGGTATATTGTGCAACACAGTTGTTGGCAGTCAATTTACTTATTCCACATGATACAAAAATGATATGCGTGAAATTTACATATGTTAGAACATAATTATATCAACAAAATTTACCAATAGTTTGAGTTCCATCAGTTGGGGCAGCTGTGATGCATTCCTTAAATGCATTTGGATTCGATGTTGGTATAAGGGTGATTGATAAGTTACAAGCAATTGCAGCCAACAAAGCAAAACACAAAATGATTCTTGTCTTCTGAATTCTGAAACACAGCAAATCAATGGGGTCATGCCAGATTGGAAAGTTTTTTTTATGCGCGGAGGATATTTTCTTCATCAAAATAATTGCGCGGATTTTTGCGCGGAATAAAAAATTTCTGCGCGGATTGATAGTCTTTGATTGACAGGTGGATTTAACGGGGGGGGGGGGGGGGGGGGGGGGGGGGGGGGGGGGGGGGGGGGGGGGGGGGGGGGGGGGGGGGGGGGGGGGGGGGGGGGGGGGGGGTAGTAACAAATTACCCTAATAACATAACTCGATTTACAGCGATCTAATGTTTTTGACAAACTGTTACGTGTTTGGCGGATCAAAGCGACACAACATTTCACATTTTTAACACTTTTACATTGTTCAAATGCAAACACAGTTTGATATGTTGCACTTAGTGGGGGGGGGGGTTAAACACTACGAATCTTCAGTATTGCTCTATTGCGCACGCAGCTGCTCTGCTCAACTCTACAAATTTTCATAACGATTCAAACAATTTTTGCTGTTACATTTCTTTCGTTTGAAGCAATTTCAGAGTGCCAAACTGCTCTTAAATATTTGTCAAACAGAAAACATTATTTTCTGTCACTTGTCTAGCCGGCAGTCACTTTAATGTCATAACTACGTCCTAAAAACACTGATAAAATGTGCTTTTAACGACTACGTTAGCTAATTAGAAATGTTATTGCAACCGTGACGATCGGTCAGTTACGATGCGCTTGACTGATTTACGTGGATTATTCGCGAAATAAGGGGGGGGGGGGGCTAGCCGGAACGTAACTTTCCGATTGTTAGCGCATAATCCTCCTTATTGAACCCTTGTTACGTCACAATTGGCGATTAGATAACAAGCGAATACAAGAGATTGAAGGCTCGCGTCTTTGAGATAACGACTCCCTGTTATCACGCAGTGGTANATGCACCAAAATATTGCCAAAAAGGCCATTCTTTCCAATCTGGGGGTCATGTACTGCTACATTTTTAAAATAATGCTAACAATCAACACACACATCATTGCTAATCATTTTTTAAGTTTGTTAAATTTCATTTGGTCAAAATCATTTTATATTGAAAAAAGGAAAGCTTAAAGTTACAAAAAACCACAACAATATATTTTGGTGCATTTAAATTAACTTATTTTAAGGGGGGGGGGGTTAAATTTAATTTGGTCAAAATCATTTTATATTTTAGAAAAGGAAAGCTTAAAGTTACAAAAACCACAACAATATATTTTGGTGCATTTAAATTAACTTATTTTAAGGGGGGGGGGAGTCCATACCAAAATCCATAGAAAACACAAGTTGTCGCACGCCATAGAAAACAGGGGGGGGGGTACCTTTTTGCCATGACCATCCAGATTGGAGCAGCAAAATACCAAATTAGTGCCTTGCTTCCACATATTATTCCGGTTTGAGTGGCAGTTAATCCAAGCTCTCTATAGTAAAGAGTGATGAAAGGAAACAAACATGCTTTTGCTCCATGGTAAATCAGGTAGAACAAACTTGCCACTGCTACAGAACGTGTGACATTCCATTGAATTTGACGACTAAACTGGCCCATTTTGTATTCTAATCAGCCTAATAGTTCTTATATTAACAAGTGATAAATCACAAAATAGCCATCAATCTGCAATGATTTTGAAATTACTTCATGCATTTAAATTTTAAACACAGCAAGCGAAACTAAACATTGCAAACCACTTTTAACCTAACTGTCTTTAACTACTCCTACTCGGATTTCAACTCAAATGAATCATAAGCTTTTTTTCGGCTAATCACGATCGTTCTAAGACACGGGGGGGGGGGGGGGGGGGGGGGGGGGGGGGGGGGGGGGGGGGGGGGGGGGGGGGGGGGGGGGGGGGGGGGGGTTACCTGTTACGCACGACTTAACTTTGATTCACATGACTAACTACTCACAGTTTTCCCCCTAAAATATTTCTGTGTTATTAACTAAAAATACATAGCAATCGACGTGATCTCTGTTTAATATATTGAATAAAAGGACTTTAGCGGGAAACAGCCCCAAGCAAGCGCCACGTTGCTTGCAAAAAGTAAAATGGCGTGTTGACATTAAAGAGGATTTAAGTGGGGAAAAAATACCGTAACAAACTAACAGCATGATAAATTTATCTAGCTTTACCAGCTCACTGACTTGCTTTTGGATGTTCTCTGCAAGAAAAAAGTTGCGCAAAATATACTGTGTAGTCTACAGGGACTAATTTAAGAAAATAATTTGTAAACCTAATAAAACAGCATCGTAATGCCTACCCAGTGCTACTGCATTTGTTTACCAAAACTGGCCAAAAGCGTCGCACGCATAGCATAATAAAAAGCGTGAAATACAACAAAACTATAGATCGTAGGTATAACGCAAACGAGCATTCGTAAAAATATGTACAGTGTTTGGAACTTAAACTTTTCTTCGAGGGTTAAAGGTCACCTTAAACGGAGGCGGATTCAGCAACGTGGTGGATATTCCTGCCATGTCTATGTTGACGTTGTTGCGCGACAGTTTGACGTCATAGTAGTGAAAAATGTTCACCATGTGAGCGAACAAGTTTAGATGCACAAGTTTTGGGCCAACGCAGCTGCGCCAACCAAGGCCGAAAGGAACTACGTGATTGGATTTCTTGAACGATCCTGATTCGTCCAAATGTCGTTCCGGTCGAAAGACTTCTGGGTCAGGTGACCAGTGATGTTTATCGTGGTGAACGCTCCACAGGTTCGGCATCACTGCACTGTTTTGGGGAATTTTGAAGCCCATCACACTTGTGTCGTTCAGAGTTTGGTGAAGCAAGCCTGTCGGCGCGACCGGACGCATGCGAAACGTTTCTTCGAGTACTGCGCGACTGAAATTCAACTCGTCGTATTTTTGTGTTATAGCGCTCTGTACCGGGTCGTCGCAATCTGATGAAAACAAAGAGTTTGGTTTATTTCTGACGGATAAAATTGATTAGTTTTTTGGGCTAATGTAAAATCAATGTCTTCTGACCAATTGTTATATGCACGGATTAATAGCTGATATCTAAGATACTTGCTCTTTTCGTTTCCCTTTAAAATAACTAAAATAGCTGCAACAGCATTCCAAGTGCGTGTAATATATAAAACTTTTCAACGGGTCTTGAAACCGTTTTTACCCATTTGTTTATGTTAACAAATAGTATTTTTTAGGTAAAACGCAACAAATGTAAACACTATTGTTTTTTTGCCAGTGCACATGACCCTCAGTGAAAGCATGCACTTAGTGACCTTCTAGAATAAACCCTAAACCAACTAACAAACATCAGCTGTCTTTAAAAACAAAATTACCAGAGAGAACAGTATCTAGCTCATCCTGCAACCTCGTCATAGAATCCGGGTTCTTTAGCAGAAAAAGAAGAACCCAAAGAAATTGAGCAGTTGAGGTTGTGGTTCCTGCTTGAATGAGATCAGCCAATACAAAAGCGAGTCCTTCCCGCTCTTCAGCGTTCGGTTGTTGGTTACCTGGCAACGCAAAGAAGTCAATATACCAAATATATGTCAGTGGAAAGTCTGAATGAGTCAATCTCTCGAGACAACAAACGCATAAGTTGTTTTACGATGTTAAAACTGAAACTGCGGGAATCAAAGAATAATTTTGATGGTTAACTGCCGCAAGAGAGCTGTTGTGGTAAAACCTTCAGACATTAAAGTGGCTTGATACGAGTAATTCCTTAAGTGTGATCCGCATACCTATAACGGTACACCATCGCCGCCTTAAGCTGATTAAAATAAACTCTAAACTTTATACACGGTGTAGCTGCAGTGCGGTTGGTCATGATCCACCAGTTGTGCCATTCACTATTATGTGCCTTATTAAGTTTTAAGTTTTACCGTTATGTGGCTTTGGTAATTATTCAGTGCTATAGTGATGTTTGCTTTTTGCAAGCGAATTAACTCAACTCAACACTTATTGAACTTTAAACAGTTGCACTTAAACAATGACATTGTTATTTCATTTGTTGTGTTTTAAAACAACTTTTTCGATTGGAATATTAGAGTGTGTTTGGTAAAAATATAGAAGACAAAGTGGTCCATGCAAGCGTTTAAAACGTTTTAGAAACACTGACCAATTTCCGTTTAAAATGACACTTAGTTAAAATACCTCTGTAAAAATATGTGACCAAATCTTGCGATTTCCGTTGCTCATCCATTCGCTCATCCACCAGCCCAAGAAGTTTTATTCCAAATTTGTTTCTGTTTTCTTTGACACGATCCAGAAATCTGGTAATTTTTAAAGCGTTTATTTCGCCATTGTGTTGAAGTTATGGAAAAGGGCAGTATTTTTTACCTTTTAAACGATGGTAAGTAAGCCAACCACGGCATGAGAATCAACATGTGAAACTTCGATTCTCGGATATCCATGTAGGCTAAGGATAAGATTTCTATAATCTGTTCATCGGTAGACTCGAATCGGCGTGAAAAACATGCCTGAAACAACCGAAATTCCGTAGAACATCGTGAAAATAATTGCACGTTTTCTACAAGCGGTATGTAACTCGTAAATACCAACATCCCAAATCACTTATAAAACAACACCTAATTTGAACATGTTTATACGATTTTAAGGCACCGGTCGGGAAACCGCAAGTAAGCATTACGTGAGTTGACTCAGCACTTTAGCACTCACCTGTGTTATGGAGTTCACCACGGCGTTAAGCACTTGATCGTATATATCTTTGGGGCCGGAAAGTTTATTGATAGATTTTCGCAGATAAACAGTTTCCGAAATAATTCCTTTCTGGATTGCTGGGTAAAAGCGAAACTCGAAATTGATACATTTAAACTTCAAATCTATGTTAACGCCTTTCTTGTAATTATTTAAAATACCCATTCAAGAGTAGTCACATATGCTAAATAGTTCGATTAACATGTATAGCTCTATTAGGAAAAATAATGTCAAGGCATTCAATAGCAAAAGCGCAGTCATTTCATGATTCAAATGTTTTGTCGAAATAATGTTATATTCAATAAAACAGTGCACTATCCGTTATTTCACATAAATATTTTGACACCGTAAACATAATTACCCTGTATGCTTTACATAAACATATTTTACTAATTCATTGTGCTTTGAACAATAACATTTTACAACGTAGAGAAATCCTACTTTCCCAAACGTGTTCCAAGCCATCATGGGCAAACTTTCTCCATTTCTCCCACACATGGTCGTATTGCTTAAAGAAAAGTCCTCTATCTTCACGATAAACATCAAACATAAGGGCTTCGAATCGCCCAGAGTGCACCTGAGCTTTTGAACACATCGCCTCTTGAATCGCTTCATAACTGAAATAAGTTTAGATTGTTTTTTTTAGAGATCATAGCGCATAGATGACACAAGCTTGAGCGCTTTCACCACAAAGCTGTAAGGAAGGCCGAACAGAAGTTATAGGTTATAACCCCGATCCGAACTCGATTATAAGCCCGAACTAGGCCCGAAATTAGATTATCCAAATCGAAATTACAAGTGGTGGTCGAAACGTCAGCAAAATGACAAGTTCTTACAAAACAAGTATTTTGTTTAACATCACATCGGTTGAACGACAAATTTGTTAAAAATGTAACCATGGGGACGAAACGCTTGTCCAGTATTTTCTGTGAAATTAATTTGAATAAAGTCAGGCCCGAATCTGGCTCGTATTTGTGAACTGAAGCGCCAAACCAATTCCGCAAAGTTATAAAAAACGAGTTTGAAATTCCGCCTAAAAGTTTCAGATTACAGCCTAACGCTTTTTGTTGTCAATTTTCAGACTAACAATTTCGAACTTTATGCGTTACTCACCCATTCAGCACGACGACGTTGGCTGATCCCATCCGTACGACAAACACTGGTCCGTAGTTTTCTTCCGCCCATTTCATCAACGTTTTCTCTTTGAAAGTTGTCAGACTGAGAAGGGATCCAAACACGGGAATTCCCCATGGTCCCGGCAAATCTTTTAATTCTTCACAACTCATCTCTATTGGTTCGGTTGATAAAATTTAAAGAGTCACTAAAAAGTAAAATAAATTATCAATAGTTGTTGGCTGTGAAAAACGATCGCAAGATTACCTTATAGTTTAGTTAAACATATAGTTTAGTTATATGCATTCATGCTTTAATAACTTTGTATCATGACTTTTGCTGGGTTTTCTACGCTGCTTACTCGGAACTTTACCTTAAAATGTAAGCAAAAAGTTGTAAAAGGCCTAAATTTGAATGAACAGGCTCGTAAAATTGCTTGGTAAACATTCACTTCTTGTGTGACTCGCTTCGACATCCCCTAATTTGTACGGCAACCTTGTCAAATAACAAAATTGTTGTCTACTACCAGAGGATGTTTGGTTGTTTTGGCGCATGGCTCGCTAATAATGCTTTTGGTGTAAGCTGATGATTGTTTTGTTGGTTACAACCATTTTACTCAACACTTTACTGAGAAATTGTGAGACTGCTGGTAATAAGAGTGTTTACACTTATCGCTTGATTTAGTTTTTGTTGCAAGCGACTATTTTAACCCCATATACACTCAAACAACTTTCGAGTTAACATTTTCATTGAAATTTTTTAACTGACAACCTGTAATCACCGGATGTCCAGCCTGGAAGATTCCAATGCAGAAACTACAACATAAACACTACTAGAGTAACTTTGGCCGTGTCTGAAGTCGCCTGCATAAAAAACTTTTCCACAGCAAAGTTTATGAACATTGTTATGACTGTGTTCAGTGATGCGGAACGTCCTAATCGAATGATCGTTTATTAAGTGGTGCATCTCACAACCTAAATGAATGCAAACTAAAGTAATAGTAGGTTTCGAAACGTTAGACTCGACCAAATATTTACAAACATCTGCAAACAAAGGGTTTGCTTTAAACATCAAGGTGTTTTCACTTGTGAACAAGTTGGTTGTGATCTGAGCTGTGTTTGGTGATGCAGAAAAAACAGAGTTCAACACAGGATCAAACGCCTGGAATGTTTAAACATGGATTCGAATCTTGTGCTGGCAACCCAAAGTTCATGTTACACGCCAACAAAAACGAGATTTCTAAGAAAGATAGTGAAGAGAATTATGCGTTTCTTGTAATCTGCAATACAGGTATAAAAGCATTGTCGATGCGTGAGTTTTAAGTTATGTCATTTAGCATGACTTACTGCATGACTGGGTGAACATTTGTAGTCAAAACGTAAGTATTATTTGCCTTATCAACGATATTTCGAAACACCGAAGTAGTTAAACAAATATTTAATACAAAATATTTAACTCTTTTATTATTATTGTAAAACATTAAAAAGATTCCCAGTACTTAAAAAAACGCCGTAGCGCTGGCAATAGAGATCATAATTTACTTGTGTTCAAAAATATTATTAGATTTACTTGCAAACTTATTCGTCAATCAACATAAAGTCTGCACAGCGTATCCCCGCCTAATGCCTGCTCTAAGTTTTTGCAAAAAAACAAATCCTCAACATCTGATCTGCAGGACTAGGTTCTTCTGCACTTAATACCTGTTACAAACCTCTCACCTAGAGAACACTTCCAAGTTCGTTGTCAATTCACCTGCTTTGTTTTCAACTGCATCTCAGACAACGCGATTAACGTTTTTCAGTTTACGCCTCATAAAAAACCGCTGGAACCGCCGAAGAAAAAAGCGTCCTTGCCGAAACAGTGCAGAGCATTGCGCCTCCATAGTCTGTGACGATACCAAGTGCAAATGACACTCAATAGACTAAAGGCTGTTGTGCATTCTGCATTCTTGCTTGAGGCAATACAGAATGAAGAAATGAGATTATATCAATACTCATACAAAACAAGCATAAATCCTCTTTCAGAGTATAGAAACTGTTAAATTGCATCAACATCATAATAAAATGGTTAGGCCTGTTTGCTTGGAAAGATATCTGCATTAAACGCTTTACTGATTTTTAACTCTGTTAGCCGCCGTCTTTTTATCACAAAATTCAACTTAACATTCGTCGCCAAGGCCATTAAAAAAGCGGTCAGCCGTTAAATCCTGAAAGTGATTGGAATGCGATTCGTTTTACTCGTTTTGTTGGAAAGAAATCAAAATTGGCTTGAGATGAAACTGAATTACTTCGTGATGTACTTCAACAATATTTGCTTTAACTGGCCTGTTCCCATTTCTTTCTAATTGTATTCTGCAAAGTTTAAACCTAAATGTTTTAACTTTATTTTATTCAAGTTGAGTTTAGTTGAGTTTATTTCGTTTGATGAACGAACAGATAGTGACACAACTGCACTAAAACAATCACCAAGCCTGAAATAACTACAATACGTTGAAACGTTAGGAGCGCGAAACATTGAAAGGCACCATTGGTGATTCACAATTGTTAACGCCCTCGCAAAAATGTACTTGTTTGCTTAAAGAAACATCGCAAAAGTTTAGTTTTTATGTTTTGTTTCGCTAAAAGACGCTTATTTACTAAGACTTTATGGTGACCTACACAAATGTGAAGCACAAGCGTCGATAATAGCAAATTATACTCCACTAACACCCTTGGAAACACTCAATAACAGTCTTGCTTTTCTCTATTTGACAAATTGTTGCTGTGACGTTTCAACGCTGGTTTCAAAGTAAAGTTATTTTGAAAATCTAATTTGGGCCGTTAAAGGTCAAAGCGTAAAAAGGTCACAGTTACTTCACGCTATCTTTGCGCTTGGTTGATTGTTTTTTTAAAGCAAGGTAACATATATGGTAACTTAAGTAGTTCGTCCCGAACTGTTCAAAGTCATACGCTTGCCACATTTATTCGTTAACATGGTGATGACTTTATGATCAAAGAACATGTTTTTTTATTTAGCGAGTCCAAGAGAGTTTTGACAAGTGTTTTAAAACCTTACTGAGCATTCTGAGAAATTCATTTACCGGAATACGAAAAGTTTCAGCTTCCTATACTTATATTTCGAATACTTTATGCAACAATTTAAAAAACATAAAATTAAACTAACTTTCAGTCCAGGTTACAATTTTACCAAAGATGTTGACAATAATCAACTTCATTACTGCCTTGATCAAAGATGGCAATCTTTCTACAAATTCGAATCTCATAACTCGATAATAAAGCTGACTTAATGTGGAAAAGGTACAACCCTGGTTTAACATTCTTTGGATATTGTGGTTAAACGTTCCACTGAAACCAACCAATATTTCTAGCTTTGCACCTGCACACTCAGTTGATATTGAAGTGTTCTCGGTATTCGACATTTAGACCATTATTACGTAAACCGCAAAGTCATTCTAACCTTACAGAAGAAACCACATTGTTTTGTCGCATAGCCTCCTGCAGCTTATGAGGAATTTTGGTGTTTATCGATATTAAGTGATGCATAAAAGCAAAATCAAACGCTTGAAGTCAAATTCAATTCCACAGGACTAAACACAAATGCTTTTCAAAAAAAGTATGTACAGTATACCCCTGTAAGTGTTTTTTCATTCATTACTTTCTTTGTGCCTGAATGTGGTTTAAACCAGTGTTCTTCAACCTTTTTTGGTTTGGTGAAGCCTTAAAGTTGTTGTGACGAACTCATGCACCCTGTTTATCAAAACTTTTGACGTAAACATTTTTGATCAAAAACTTTTGACGTAAATTAACGCCAATCCGCACTATGCGCAATACGTCTTTTGAAGTAGATATATGTCAACCGCACTGAAAGTGTTAGACAAAAACATTTAAAAAAAAGCAGAGGTTCATTTATACATCAGTTGAAACCTACATTTTTTTTCTAATATCCTGAAAGTCAAATATTAATGGTTTATTAAAAGTTTGTGATGCACCCTTGTATACATTTTCGTACTGGTGCACCCCATGCCGTGCACACCGGTTGAAGAGCACTGGTTTAAACCATGCTTCAATCTTTTTAGGTTTCAGATTCAGCTATTTACAAATTTAAAGCAAAATGCAAGTGGTAAACGTCAAAAGTGTCCAAATTTTTCATTGCTTACAATATCATGACCTTTCTCTTGTTTTTTTCTTGTGCACAATTTGTCTCACTGTGGTTTTCCATATTAGCACAGGTTCGCAATGTAACTGAAAATTGCAGTATTTTTTCTTGTAGGATTTTGTTTGAATATCTCATCACCAGAAAGATGTATCGATTATTGTAAGATTTGGTTGCAATGTTCTTGTGGGGGGGGGGTTTTTTCTTGTAGGATGTTGTTTGAATATCTCATCTCCAGAAAGATGTATCGATTATTGTAAGATTTGGTTGCAATGTTCTTGTACTTAATTTAACCACGAGGTTAAGGTAAATAATTACATTTTTTAACTTCAAGCTTTATGAAAAATTGGCACCGTGACAACCTTTCAGTCACATTGGAAATGCAACAACTGCTGTACCCGGTGGTAGAGTTATATATGCAGGGTTGCCATCGACATGGAAAACAAACGAAAAATCAAAAATTTTATACGATACGAAACAAACCTGTTTGAACAAATCTTTGCATTGATACGAGTCATGACTCATGACATATCACATGCCATATTTTTTGCCATAGACGATCTGTTCCAGCAACTTTTTGTTCGTAGAATTTACTTCGGGTATCTCAGGACATCTCAGGTCATAGCTTTACTTCTACTTGTGGCAGGGATTTGAATTGTAATATTTAAAAATAAGACAAAATAAGGACTCGAGTCATAAACAAGGACGTTTCTCAGAAATATTTTTTTCTACGACATTGTCCTTCCAAATAAGAAAAAATCTTAGAAATAAGGACGATATGGCAACCTTGTCTATATGGCACTAAACGATTGAGGTTTCATAGAAATAACACGCAAATCAACTTAAAAACCTTATTCTTTAGGTTAACCCTATTCCAGTCTTAATGTTAATTTAAATAACTGCGCTCTTTACGCTATCTATCGGTATTTAGCTAACTTTTCCACTGGGAGTTTGTTAGTAGTTCTACCGATTTTAAGCATTAGGATTTCTTTCAATAACTTCAAAATGTTATTATCGATTATTTTTTGTTGTCAACAGTTAAATGTTAGCTTTTGTTTAAATATTGCTTATGCGGTAAAAACCGTTATTAAGTCATGTTGGAATTTCATCAATGAGAGAAATACCATATTATTTGTCACTTTTATTAATCTATAATAATGTAAATGCTTTTGTAAACTTTGAAAACGTTTGTTGTAAAATTTTGAGGTAACTGACAGAACAATTACGTAATGTAATGGCCCAATCATGAGTTCACAGCAAAACGATGACAATAAAATTTCGAAGTAAAAGATTATCATAATTTCGTTCAGTTTTAAAAGGTTAAAAACAGGATTTTGCTTTTCAAGCGGATAAGAACTATTTGCCAAGTTATAGTGTGAATGTGTACGACCTCGACAGCCTCAACATGACCGCAGCACATAATCTACAGGTTACATTTATCATATGGTTGATTGCAGCTGTTGATGCATTACGATTACAGTATTTATCAAAAAATCAATTTTCTGCCATCTGTACAAAAAGGTCTATCATTTCTCGCCCCATCCCCCCAAAAAAGAAAACGTTTTTCAATCTAGTTAATACACATAAACTTGCACGTTGCAATACCGTAGTGATGTAGTTTTACATGCAATAAACTTTTTGTTTTAGGTGATATTTTCCTTAAATCCTCATATCTACATGACTGCGTTTTACGCACGAAAATAGGCAGGCAAATAAAAGACAAGAATCTATAGCTAGTAGTTAGTAAACAGTTATACAGTAGTTTACAAAACAACAAATAGAATATACAGTTTATAACTCGACATTATCAAAACTACAATAAGCGCTAAAACAGCAATATGCTGTGTAACAATGTTCGCAAAGTTACACGTTTTGTATGATGATGTTAGTAGTAATAATATAACACATGGTTCTGTTTGGTTAATTTCTGGGCGTAAACTTGAGTTTAAACGGGTACGGACTCAAGATGGCGGCAGAGTCGCCGGCCATGTCAACATTTGCGTCACTAGCGGCGATAGTGACGTCAAACTTGTAAAACATAGCAACCACATCAGCTAAAATTTCAGTTTCGGCGATTCTTTGACCGACGCAAGAGCGCCACCCAATGCCGAAAGGAATCACGTGACCGGACTTCTTGAACGCTCCTGATTGGTCCAAATGCCGTTCCGCTCTAAAGGTTTCAGGATCCGGTGCCCAGAATTTCTTGTCATAGTGGACGCTCCATATATTGGGCATGACTGCCATTCCCTTTGGAACCTTATATCCCATGAGACTCGTGTCCTGTATAACAGGCACAGAAATTGTTTTAAGCTATTTAAGCCTATAAGCAGGGTTGCCATACCGTTCTTATTTCTAAGATTTGTCCTTATTTTGAAGGGGGGGGGGGGGGGGGGGGGGGGGGGGGGGGGGGGGGGGGGGGGGGGGGGGGGGGGGGGGGGGGGGGGTCAAATCCTAGCTACAAGTAAACGTAAACCCATAGACCTGAGCTGTCGGAAGATACACGAAGTGTTTTCTACGAACAAGGGTTTGCTGGAACAGATTGTTTCCGGGGGGGGGGGAATATTGTCCTTAGACCTGAGCTGTCGGAAGATAAACGAAGTGTTTTCTACGAACAAGGGTTTGCTGGAACAGATTGTTTCCGGCAAAAAGTGTGGCATGTGATATGTCATGGCTCGTATAAATGCAAAGATTTCTTTGAAAACGTTGTTTTGTTTCGTATGACAATTGAAATCTTAGGTTGTCCTTATTTTAAGGTCCATGTCAATGGCAACCCTGCATGCCTACAAGCCTTTAGATTCGGGGTGGGATACAATATAGATCAAAGTTTTTGTTTCACACATATACTGTACAAACTGTACTGTTACTGTTTAGGTAACCACCAACATAACTAACGTGAAACTAGGTCATAGCTATTTGATATGTTTCCTCTGAACAAGGCATGACCGACGTATGATGGATCAGTCAAGGATATGACTAACTTCATGCATTAGAAGATACAGCGCATTTGACTCAAAGGTATTTTTGTATGAACCATTTTTCGCGTGCGCAATATCCTTCATTTTATTTCATAGCATTTGTTCTATACTTTATCTCAGAAATACAGTTGGGTCTGTTTAACTAAGCTCTACCTCTTGGACGTAATGGAAGAGACTTGTTGGTGCAATTGGTCGAAGACGGAAAGATTCTTCAATAACAGCTCGGGTGTAATGTAGTTCATCTTTTTTGTGGGTAATCGCACCTCGGACGGGAGATGGACAGCCTACAAAGTATGACGCAAATTGAATGTGTGATTTGTTTACTGCTGACGTACGGAAGTAGGGTCCCCAAGAATGAAAGTGACTGTTTTTAAAAACGTCAAATAGTGGGAACATGTACATTTAAAAGTGGTTTCATTTAGTTGCTGTTGTTACTTAAAAAACGTTGGTGTTTCACCTAGTGTTAGCTTGCCTTACATGTTATGCAGGAGGGACCTATACAGCTTAAATACGGCCAAAAGGAGGGCCTTAAAATAAGTAAAAACCACCGTGTAAAAGGGAACCATGCGTGACCGTCGCAATGCACCGAGCATGCAAGACTGAGCACCAAGCGTTAACGTGAGATGCTCCAAGCGTTAAAGTGAGATGCTCGGTGCTCGACCAAACAGAACAATTGCAGTTTTGGGGGGGGGGTCTAGTACCAAGTTAGCAGTTAGTGGTATCATGTTGAACTAAATATCAGCAAATTCATATTCTAAGTGCTAAAATATAGCTTGTTAAAGATTCGGTTCTCAATTATTGCATTAATATTGTAGGTGAATTAAAATCGTTTAAATTTTCGTTTTGTTTTCCAAGTATCAGACATTGCAGTAAATATGGCCTGCTTGAAGTAACCCACACAAACAATCAACAGGCTTTGAGTCATTGTTTATGGTAGCAAACTGTACATTTAGGCGCAAGGGACAATCATATTAACAACAACAATCAATAAACGTCTCCGTTACCTTTCAAAACGTTGTCAAGCTCTTGCTGCATTCGCTTTTTAGTTTCTGGATTTTTCATCATAAACAAAACGACCCAGAGAAACGCTGATGCTGTTGTGGTGGAACCCGCAAACACAAAATCTTCCATAAGGACCGCCAGGAATTCCTTTTCCTCCCTTGTTGGGTTTTCAAAAACTGAAGCAGATTGAAACAAGAATACTTAATAATAAACTGTTGCTGCCGGGCATAATGTATTAACAAATTTGTAGCTCTTCCAGCACGTTTTATTATAATATACCGACGTTTCGATGTCCTGTACGAGTAACCTACCTTCATCAGGGTAATGACACAAACTTAAGACACAAAAGCAACATGGGCTATGAAACACACAAAAACGCAGTGTTAGCAAGCTGTATAGTGTCTAAAGATTTCACCAAAACATTACACAGAAAAGCATGTGGTTTCGTCATATGCTTACGCCGGTCTCTTCGTAACAGGATATGAACAACTTACATGTACGAAAATGTAAAATATTCTATAACATCAGCAGCTAATGTGGTTGTTTCATCATCACTGCTTTCTTGGTGTTTTTTTCGATAGTACCAGTATATTATTATGTGTGTTGTGAAACATAAATATGCACTTGTTTGTGTGTACCAATTTACGTACCGTTGTTTTGTGTGCGTCGATTTTCAGTCTGCCTTCATACTGAATCGTTATTTTTTTTGTAATTTACCTTTGTAGAAACTCGTCACAAAGTCCGGCGTATCCCGGTTTTCTGCGGTACGCTCATCCGCTAAAGCAAGCAGTTTTTTGATAATTTTTTGACGATTGCTGTCAGCGTTGGAAATAAACCTGCGAAGTTAATAAATGAAATATCATTGCACAACACAAAAAGCAGGAACGTTGCAAGCAATGCAGTTTTTTGTTTGTTGCAAATTAACAAATTGGGCACGTTTTTGGGGCACGAATAAGTCTTCTATTATGCAGTTGCCTGAAGGCAGTGGTCATAACTCCTGGTTGCAAATTCTTTGAACACTTGTACGGGCCTTCAAAATGTATTGCCTCATTTGTCGAATTGTCTCAAAGAGCGGTTTGCAAGCTTTGTGGCATTTGTATTACGGCATTATTTGCAAATTCTTTGAACACTTGTACGGGCCTTCGAAATGCATTGTCTCTTTTGTCGAATTGTCTCAAAGAGCAGTTTGTGCGATAAATACAACTAGCCTATAACTCTGTAAAGTGTAAACCATATTTTGTTTTGCCCCATTGACATTTTTAATGCCATACTGACCCCTCTTTGCAAAATTTCAAACTGCCTGGAGGAGGAGTTAACGATTGTAAGTAATGTGCTTATTAATGTCAGCCGGTTAAGTGGATGAAATTGCCTTATGTTTGAGTCATTATTTTCACAATTAAAACCAATACGGATGCGGATAATATGACTTATGTTGACCTAATTCTCGTTGGGACATAACACATGTGTTTTCCAGCACAAATATTGTATTTTATTATATTTGGTTCATCCAAACTTGAAACACAATAACATATTATAAAAAGTTCACAAGAAAAACATAAGACACTGCTGGGAAAACCCAGAGAATGGAAAACTATTTAAGTTTATGGTTGATTTGTTGCGCAATTCGGATATAATAGACTTTATTTAAACGTGTTTCGTGAGTTGCTTCGTACTCAGTCTGACAAAATATTTGAGGGTTAGCCTTTATTTACCTGCTCATCGAAGGAAGGCGGCCAAGCCAGGGCACCAAAAACAAGACTGTGAATTTGGGATCCCGTATGTCAGCATATACGAGCGTAACCAAGTCATTCAATGCACTGTCTGTTGCTTCATATCGGCGGGAGAAGCATGTCTGTAAAAAAAAACATGTCTCAGTGTCCAAACTTTTTGAAACAAAAAATGGACTTTGGTCAACGTCTTAGGGTCTCTGCATGGTTGACTACAAGACCGTTTTTTTCTAGTGAAACCACAGAGACAGTCAAAGAAGTTGCTTGCTTCGGCTGACCTTGGCAAAGTATTAATGCATTATTAACACATGTGTATGCAAAAAAATAACTAAAAGATAATTTAAAATACCTGCATGACTACATTGGCCATTGACGACAACACAAGCTCTTTTATGTCGCTTTCGCCTTCAAGTTTTGATAAACTTTCTTGCAAATGTTCCGTTTCTGGGGGGGGGGACCATCCTCAATCGCTGTGACAATAATACATACTTAAAAATTCCATTGCAACATGAAGGAAATTAAACTTTTTATTTTTTACGTCTTTCGTTGCCTTGCAATGGAAGGTAGTTGGTGCTTACAGACAGCGCAAATGTTTTTTAGCAAACATTGGTTAAAATGTCTCACAAATATCAGAGTCTTGCTGTTATCTACATTTTTAAATCGGATTGAAAGCGACCCTGGTAGTTCATAGTAACTTACTGTGCCAAATGTCTGTGAAACTTTCACGTGCAAATTTTCTCCATTTGGTCCATAAGTCATCATACTGTTTGAAGAAAAGTCCTTTGTTGTCCCGAGCGGCTTTTAGCACTTTCGCCTCCAGACGACCGGAATAAGCAGTGGCCTTTTCAATAAACGCTTCTTGGAAAGCTTCAAATCTGAATAAAACACATTTAATAAAGGCACTGCCCCAAAAGGGTAAATTTCACTAATGCGGTCCCAATCAGCGCCAGCTCCCGTACTGTATAAACACAAAAGAGGTACATCACAGGGTTTACCAGAAATGTTGTACTTGTAATTTGCTGTAAAGCGTTGCATTACACTACATGTATACGATTACACATGTATAACCTACGAATACATATGTATAACCCTCGGTATATTTACGCTCTTTCGCCTGAAAAATGTCACTTAACACCTTTTCTGGCATTTATCTAAACCAGACGTTAGGGTAAACGTTCCAGCAAGCTTTGCAACATTTGTATTACACCATTACTTTAGTTTTTTTCCAATAACAAATTTGCATGTAAATACAATGTGGTCATTCTACTAACCCATTTATGACAAGGGTGTCTGTGGGTCCGAACCGAACCTTGTAAACATCCCCGTAGTCTTCTTCTGCCCATTGAGTCAAGCTCTTTTCCTTATATTTAATCAAACTTAGCGCGGATCCAACTATCGGGAACCCCCACGGACCTGGCAAATCTCTCAATTCTTCGTTGTTGCTTTGACTTCCGGCCATAGTAACTAACAGCTTGATAGTTTAAAAAACGCTGTAAAACGTGGACCTGCTTGGTACAAATAATAACAATACGAAGTTCTCCAAAACAGCACCTTTCTGAAACTGGTAAGTTTTGTAAACCTTTCTAGTATCACAAGTAAGTGCAAAAACTGCATACCAAATAAGCGCAAACTTTAGTCACTCCAAAAGGGGGTTTAAAATAGCATTTCTTAAAGCTTTTGCAAAACTGTTTTGCCGAGTTACTTCCTCTTTCAACAATGCTATTGTGTATACAAAGGCTTTTTGAAAAGTATTAAGAACCCTTATTAACCGTCGAACAGTTTATTGTCGATCACAACAACATATGGTCGCGATGTAACACCGGAAAGAGGGAGCATTGTACTCGTCACGAATTAATCACTGTTTTTGAAGCCAGTGTGTTCTGTTATGCTTTGCTAGGCTTAGCGGAGATCGTGCATAGTAAAAGCTATGATGACAAAACCCTCATACTTGGTAAACGGTTGCACATTATCTTGTGTTGAAAAACAGCACCCTCGCTAACGACAATACTGCTAAAGAACTAAACCTTCCTCTCCGTTCCCTATTATCTTGTCTTCTTGATGCGCTTGATTGATTTCTTAGTGCAAGGTTGCACACAGGAAGGCTTCCTGCAGTCAACTGTCACATCACCTTGCATTGTTGTAAACCAGTAAGCCAAGGAGGCTATGCTGCTCTTCAATCAAAATCTGCTTTATCAATATATGCTGCAAGCTTGTTCGGACGCCCAGGCCAACCACTGAAAACAGAGGCAGCCACACCGACTTAGCGGATCGCTGATCACGCTCAGGTTTAGGCGCTTGTAACTAGTTTGCCCCAAGCAACCGACTGTAATTCGAAGAAAAAATTTGCCCGCGGTCGCACAAAAACTTGTCCTGATTTGGCCTCAAGCTTATCAATTAGTTTTACACTGAATCGAGTTTCAGCAAACAAACCTGCAAAGCCCGCATAACTTACAACTTACTGCTCTGCGGAGAAATGAAATTAAGGCTTGTGGGCGTTTGCCTCGACCAATCGACAGGTCATAGCATGCTTTATGACGACATACTTTGCTGACTGTTTCCTCTGACTAAAACTCGACGACAGGCACGGGAGTAAACTGTCAACAAAACCGCGGTAGTTTAAGCGTTTAACTCTAGATTTCATTACATCCTAAAATGCCTTTATTTCTATTTCTACATTATTTCTGTTTCTGCAAAAGTGTAAATGCTGGTCAACTTTACTGCTTGGTAACCCTGAGACTGTCAATTTCACATCTATTTGAAACATTGCTTCTCAACACTTTTGCGCAAAAAGTGAAGAACAGTTCTCCTTTGATTATAATCAATTATTATCCATGCCTCGCTTAACACGTAATTGATGGGTTATATGAGGTAACAATGGAGGAACAAACGATTATTTGAACATTGCCAATCACAGCATATTGAAATATTTTTAAACAGTGTGAGTAAGCGAGTTAGCTATTTACACAAAAATGTGCAATGTTCTACTTCAGTGCACTGGTATGCGACTTGAATGTTTCTACAGCGAAGTTTAAGGAATTCAATCATCCATTTTCTTTCCTTGTCGATTGTTTTCGCGTCAACTAGAAAGGATGAGTAAGTAGCCTACGTACTTTGGTTCAGGCCTTTTTCTGCATGATTTTTGCAATGTAGCTAGGGTATTAATTTTATGCGGACCTATCGTGTCCTAAAAACGTGCCCTTCAATGGAAAAGAAACTCAATTCTGTGCAGTTTGCTTTATTTGGACCAATGCATCAAAATAGGTTTTGCAATAGTTGGTAAATATATCTATGTATAGTGTATCTAATCGTTACATATGATTAAAATTTTAGGCAGTTTTGCAATAAAAAAGGGATTAAACTGGTTTCGACAAAAGACTTTTCCCAGAAAGGAATTTGTCAAATTGTGAACACTTTTTTCACTGCAAGTTTATTTGGCACAAGAAAATACATACAACGTCAAAAATAAATTGATTAGGAATATAGAAGGTCGATCAGCATGTATGATATAATTGAGTTGTGAAAGAACAACTTTATGTGTGCGCATCAGTCCATGCATAGTGCATTAATTTTCCACATACTGCGAAAAATGCATCAATAAAAACATTTACGGGAGAACAATATTTACATTTCATGAAAACTAATGCTGAAAAATTTAAACACAAATACCAGCTAGAAAAGACGAATAAAAATATGAGTACGCTGTAAATTCTCAGTACGCCTCGAAGTAAAGCTAAAAGTCGTTGTCGCATCAAACTTAGAAGTTCCATGCCAAATACTTTGCGACGAAACTGCTGGTTTTTATCCGGTTTCGATTAATTTCTGGTTACGAACTTCAGTTTGAACTGATTTGGACTCAAGATGGCGCCAGAATCGCCGGCCATGTCAACGTTTGCGTCACTAGCGGCGATGGTGACGTCAAACTTGTGAAACACAGCAACCATATCAGCTAGAATCTCAGTTTCGGCGATTCTTTGACCGACACAAGAGCGCCACCCAATGCCGAAAGGAAACACGTGACCTGACTTTATGAACGCTCCTGATTGGTTCAAATGTCGTTCCGCTCTGAAGACTTCAGGATCTGGTGCCCAGAATTTCTTGTCATAGTGGACGCTCCATATATTGGGCATGACTGCCATTCCCTTCGGAACCTTATATCCCATGAGGCTTGTGTCTTCTGTGACGTAATGAAAAAGGCTCGTCGGTGCGATTGGTCGAAGGCGGAACGATTCCTCGATAACAGCTTGGGTGTAATGAAGTTCATGTTTTTTGTGGGTAATCACAGCTTTTACAGCAAATGGACAACCTAAAGGCAAACATGTAAGTTACGCTGTAAAGTTTTTACGTACACATCACGCATAGTTTTCCCATTGGCACAACGGCAGTCAAACTCTTCGCGTACAAGCACTGTAACTAAAGTTCACGACCAGTATCGCCTTGGTGAACAAAACAGGACTGTGGTTTGAAAGCCCCTAAACGACAATTTCTTTAAATTTAGGTTTAGGGTAGTTTTTTTCGTTGGTAAAGATTAACAAACGCAGGCTAGTATACTCAGCATTCAAATTAAATTATAGGAGCAAATCAGAAATTGGAGAAGATTAAAGAGCATCTAGTGCGGGGGGGGGGGTATTAACAAACGCAGGCTAGTATAGTACTCAGCATTAAAATTAAAATATAGGAGCAAATCAGAAATTGGAGAAGATTAAAGAGCATCTAGTGCGCTATCGATTAACCAACTATTCCTAACTAATGTGATTTTACAGTCAAAAAACAACGCGTCACCTTTCAACACATAGTCAAGCTCTTGCTGCATTCGATTTTTCGTTTCTGGATTTTTCATCAAGAACAAAACGGCCCAGAGAAAAGCCGCAGTAGTTGTGGAGGTTCCAGCAAACACGAAATCCTCCATTAGGATTGCAAGGAATTCCTTTTCATTTGTTGTCGGGTTCGGAAAAGCTGCAACAAGCGAGAAAATCAAAATCCACTTTCCAAATATTCTAAGATTTCTGCTTCAGGACTGTGCATGCTTTTGGTAACGCACTTAATTGAGTTAAATGTTAAATTAGTGTTTTTGCAGCACAAACAAACCCAATGTTGTTGTTTTTCAAGTTTTGCCTAAAAAACGAACTTTTCTTATACCTTTGTCGAAACTTGAAATAAAATCGGACGTGCATCGGTTTTCCGCTCTGCGCTCATCCGCCATAGCAAGCATTTTTTTGATAATTATCTTACGATTGTTTGCGGCGTCAGAGAGAAACCTGTAACAGTATTCATTTACCTCAACACTTTGATTTGAGCTATTTTGAGCTAGATTTTTTACCTGCTCATCGAAGGTATGTAACTAAGCCATGGGACCAGAAACAAAAGGGTAAACTTCTGATCTCGGATGTCTGAATAAATCATTTTAATCAGGTCAGCCACTTTTGTATCCGTGGTGTCATAACGACGAGAAAAGCAAGTCTGTCAAATAATATAAAAATATAGAAAAATATGTGGTGTATTACCCAAAGTGTGAAGAAATATTGTCGAACAGCACAAAGAAGAATGAAAGTTTATTAATTTATTTTGTAAGCTTAGTTTATTAAATGAGTGGTCGGCAACCATCGGTCCTTGATGAGTTACCCGGATAATTTATGTAAATCAATCCTTGCATACGGAAGTGTTTGTAAATATGTATTAGATTCACACACTGAGGAAAACGACTTACCTGCATGACTACGTTTGCCATTGACATCGACACAAGCTCTTTGATGTCCCTTTCGCCTTCAAGTTTTGATAAACTTTCTTGCAAATGTTCCGTTTCTGTCACGATGCCATCCTCAATCGCTGTGACATTAGGTGAAATACAAGTTTCTTGTTTTAGAGAATTAAGTAATTTTATCAAAGCAACAAACAAAACGTTGTAAAAAAGTTTTAGATTGATGTATAATGATCCATTATCTGAAATTGTGCGAAAAAGTTCAGGTCATGGAAACCGTCACCTTTTACAAACAATACACAAACAATTGCAGAAACAACAACAGGAAAATTGAGCAAAACCAATAGAAAATGTTTTAACAACATACCTTACGACAGCCCCACAATTAGCCAATAAGTGGCGCAAATAGCCCTAAACCCCATTCAAAACGATCTATCTCTAAATTGCTGACGGTTAGGGATTTTGGATTGTGTAAGGTATTATCATTCAAAAGACAACAAAACTAACTTATTTTTTTAATTTAAAAAAAAATTGCTTTCTATACACCCCTCTTTGGCTGTTAAAATAAATAATTCAGCCCTTTGCGCCATGTTAGTAGCTCTACCGTTAATAACATACTTTGCCAAATATCTTTGAAACTGTCACGTGAAAAAACTCTCCACTTGGTCCACAGGTTGTCGTATTGTTTGAAGAAGAGTCCTTTGTTGTCGCGGGCAGCATCGGTTACACACGAATCCTTCCGCCCCGAAAACGCGCTTGCCTTCTGAATAAACGCCTCCTGGAAAGCTTCAAACCTACGAAAGTCGCAAAACTAAATGAGCACAGGTGCGAACTTTAGTTAAAAAAGATCTATCCGCATACAAAAAGCTTACATAGCAAAGATATGTACTCGTTAGAAAAAAAAGCAAAAAACGAATCTAAAAAAATGTAAACTAGAAAACTACTGAGATATGCAAGAGTGCAAGACCACCTATTATAATATTAAATAATTATTTAACTTATTTACAAGTTTGCATGTAAAAACATTTTGCTTAATTAACTTACCCGTGGATGGCAAGAGTTGGAGTCGATCCCATCTGAATCTGGTAAACATCTCCGTAATGATCCTCGGCCCATTGCATCAAAGTTTTTTCCTTGTATTTCAGCATACTGAACAGAGACCCAACTACGGGGAATCCCCAAGGACCAGGCAAGTCCTCCAGGTTCGCTTTTCCGGACATTGTATGAAATTTACTCACAAGCTCTTGTTTAACTAAACACTTGAAACAAAACATTTTTAATGGTAGATGCAAAACATACAGGAATATATTTAGCCCTTCAAATGCGCAAATACTTTTCCTCAATGCTTTCCGGTACTTGCCAAAAGGAATGGCATTACTGGTTTAAATAAACCTACAATCGTTGAGTCTTATAACGAAAAAAAACAACGCTTGTTCTGTTTGTGTCTCAAACAGTTACACATTTCGCATTGCTACCACTATAAAAAAAGAAAAGAAAGACCTCTTTCAGCTTTATGCTACACCTTTAAAGTAACTTGCTTAGTACAAAAAATGCTGTAAACTGTGCCCAAACAGGTTGACCCGTATGGCAATATCACCAACAGGAAATCATTATAGCCACGTCATAACACTTGTTGTTATATGATCATCCGCTACTAGGCACGTAACAACAGATGTAAACAACACAACAGGCAGAAAACAAACCCATTACAACCTGAAAGTAATGACACCCAAACCGGAAAATCATCATTAGACCTAAATTAATACTGAAATTACCCGGTCTGATATTTAGTTCCGGTAATAAAACTTTACCAGAAAAACAACAACTATTTATTCTATATCAGCAGTCAATAGCCTAGCTAAGTATAATGATAGAATGCTAAAATTTTACAAAATGTGCATTTTGGGCGAAAATGTTTCACTACCGGTATAGCAACCCATCGAAAACTGAAAACTGCGTTTCTGTGATGGATTTTTTAATAAATATATACAAACAGCGATTAAAAAAGATAAAATTGCTGCCTACTGTATGCACCGCAAATACCCCAGCCTAAACTAAGTAGTTTGTAGTCTACAAGTCCACTCGCACAAAGCTGTAGGATATGCTAATGCTAAGCATAAGCACGATCAGCAAAGGTACTGTCAACATCCCGTGCAGTTCGTGAATAATTGACGTGAAAAAAAACAAGAACGTGACTTGGCTCTCAAACAATTCGTTTTGAGATTTTTTGTGTCATTTTCGGCACTGTTGCAACGTTAAATTTTGCAATTGAGGGCAGTATTTTCAGATCAATATTAAGCGAGCACTTCTGCAACGGTTTTACAAACATGATGCAATAAAATCGCTAGAGAAGGCCACTGTGTTACTGGTTGGTAATGAAGACAAACGAAACGGAAAAGCATACTTACTATATTGCTTTGTGGCTTTCCAAAAGCTGACCATAACAATAACATGTCCAAATATCTATAAAGTCGTTTTTTCACAATTTGCAAAACAGGCGACTGCACCATACTTACGAGATATTGTAAACATAATGTAATTTTAGGCACATACCAAATTAAAATTGTTTAAAAAAACGAATGTTTTGCCAAAACTTTCTTTGTGTGCAGCTGCTATTCTACAAAGAAACTAATACTTGCACACAATATATATCAAAAGCAGCCTGCTAATTTTGGAAACCTTTTAAATCTAGCTGTCGCTTTCTATAACCATGGCGGACATGTTAAGCTATGTGCTGGACACTATTCTATTGTCTCATAATTTTACAACTTGGCAAACAGTAAGTTGCGTACCGAGGTCAAGGATAAACCGTTTAAGCGTCTATAGACTTGCATAGTTAACTGGCTGACTGAAAGCTAAACTATAGTTTAGCTTTCGGGGGGGGGGGGGGGGGGGGGGGGTTTTATAAAGACTACATGCAAGCACAAGTTCATTACTTGGAATTCATTCAACTTGTTGGTTTGTTCAAAATTTTGACAGCAGCTATACCTGCGACTGCGCATAGGTTACAGGAAGAAAGGCGAACTTAACGAAAGACAAAATTCCTGTACAGGCCGCAGGGTAAAATTTAACGCCCGCGTGCCTCCAATTAACTTTGCGTGATCTTAACGCGGTAGATATTCCTGCACGACTTGCCACAGGCAGAAATACTACCGACCACCAGACGATTTTCCCTATTGTTGGCGTCAAAAACTTGCTGATCTTTTTGGTTGTTTGGTGATTTTTGGTGATTTTTGGTGATTGTGCAGTGGCTTGGTGAATATAAATTATACATATACATATATTATTGTTGTATTCTCGATCAGAGAAAATCAACAGAATGAATAATACGAAAACAAGCACGGTTTACAAAGCACCTAAATCATTCAGCACAGCAGCACAAGAATGCGAATCAAGCAATTAAAACGCAAGGTGCGAAATGAGTACGACACAGGCCTCGAAATGCGTAATACTTAATAATTATAAAAACCGCGTTTCAAGGTGTTGAGAAACAATTTGCACATTGGCATTGTTTTAGCTCAGTAATTGTTAAAAATTTTGTCATATTTTTTGTTCTCTTATTCCATATTCGTATCGTTGATTCAAATGCAGATTGGTGTTATTTTTATCTAGGTTAAATCCTGACCTTGGCAAAGATTCTTCAAACAAGATTGGTTGCATCAAACTATAGACAGACACAGGACGCTCTAACTCAGTGGTGTACAACCTCTCCCCCTCGGGCCTATGCGGCCCGTTGATTAAAAGTTGTGCGGCCCACAGTGACGCTTAAATTTCAATGAACTAGCAAACGAGTCCAATTATTATCTATTTTTGAGCAGATCATTGAGCCCGGCTTGTTTTCTGCGACCTGGCAATAATGCGAAATTTAGTTGTAGTTAAGCATATTTGATATGCAACTAAGTAAAATCACCTTGTGTTATACAAAGGTGAGGCCCACGATCTAGTCATCGCAATTGAATTTTTCCCTAAAGTGACCAAGGTTGCACACCCCTGCTCCAACTAGTAAGTTACTTCAACCAGCAGTACGACAAATTTAGTGATCTGCATATGTTTATTACATTTCAGTGCCTGCCTAAAAAGCTACTGCACGTTTTACAACACAGGAAACAATTTAAATGACAGGAATTGTTTTAAGCCAAAAAAAGCGAATTAATCTAAATATACATTTACAACGTGGGCTTGGTCAAACAGGGATTGGGACAGGAATAAACAGAATTAAAAGCTACAGAAACAAAGGTAAATCAACCTACAAATTTACTTCTGTTTGTTTTTCCAAGAACATTATAACAATAACTTTAATAATTTTCAACTATATCTTTTACATCCCCATATAGAACCCCACGAACTGCCCCCTTAGGCCGACACTAATGCCTCGACGCAGTAGATCAGGCTTTTAGCTCTGATTTTAAAATATTCCACCAAATCCCAGTTATCAGTGCTCCTGTTTTCGTCATTCAGGTACCTTTGCTTGATCATGTAAGAACTGATTGGCGCGCCAGGCTTGCATCGAGCGTAGCAGCCAGGACTTAAAAGGGTGAATGTGAAGAAATAGTCACGCCCAGGGCCAGACTTCACACTGCAAATAATAACAAAAATTCACATTGCGAGGCGAAAATGTGGTTAATTTTTATTGTTTTAATCCGAATTTTTCGTCAAAAATTGCCCTTTCTTGTTTTAAACAACATGTAGTAATAACGGATCAACTAATAGTTAAACACATTAACTTTTTGACATAAAGATTTTAATCGTACCTTAAAGTTAAGAATTGGGGTTTAGAAGTCAACGGTCTTTGAAACCGCATCTTAATTTTAACTCTAATTTTTAGGTTATGTTTCTTTGTAGTGTAAAACTACTTGTTTTCATGGAACCGAAATCATTCCTGCCTCGCTACTTATTGCAAATCTCTTCATTACTTAATTACATCAACTTGCCTCAACACAATCTCGTCACTGAGCAGGCCATCTTCGCCGACGTCAGCCTCGTTGCGGCCGTTGAAGGTCACCTTGACATTGACACGGTTGTCCACCCGGAGTGAATTTCCCTGTCGTAAGCCCAGCGTGCAATCGCGTATCGCATAACCACCACTCCCCTCCGCTCTTCCTCTCATTTTTATGCGGACACGATCCACCCCCATTTTGAAGAAATCTTGATCGTCCAGAACGACCCGGAATCGGCCAGTGTATTTGGAGTTACTGTAAAGGATTGCAAATAGGTTTAGTATATCGTGCCCAACAATTTTTTCAGGTAACTTCGTCGTAAACATTCAGTGTTATGAAAGATTAAAGCCCAATACAAGTCCCAGCAATACAAATAATCCGCCTGNTTTTATGCGGACACGATCCACCCCCATTTTGAAGAAATCTTGATCGTCCAGAACGACCCGGAATCGGCCAGTGTATTTGGAGTTACTGTAAAGGATTGCAAATAGGTTTAGTATATCGTGCCCAACAATTTTTTCAGGTAACTTCGTCGTAAACATTCAGTGTTATGAAAGATTAAAGCCCAATACAAGTCCCAGCAATACAAATAATCCGCCTGTGGAAAATCCAGGCTTTCCTTCAAATCTAAATAGAGCATGCTCCAACGACCTTCCATCTAGACAAGAGTTCCCGAAGCGACAGACACAGCAATACCTTCAGGAATGATGTAACAAACAGGGTATAGAGCTACTAACACAAGAACTCATGACAGAAAGGTTTGTTAAATACCGATGGATGGCGTAAATTTTAAATTTAGTTTTTATTTATTTCTGGGTTCGAAACCCGCGTGATAAAAAGTGAGTAAGATTGGGTTAGGGTATAACTCAATTAAACCTTTGAAACTAAGGTTGATTTTATTGCTGTTATTTTAATGAATTCTCACCCCAACCCTAATAGCTCTAACCGTCAGCATTCTACACAATTTTTTTTCACGGGGTTCGAACCCAGGACACTCCCGGGGACGAATCCCCCCGATCAATTTTTTTTTATTCTGTATATGGGTCAGGCGCGCTGGACAATTCGGCAAAGTTCCTGCCCTACCTGACAGCAACTTTCCAATGTTTGTCCGGGGTTCGAACCCAGGACACTCCCGGGGACGAATCCCGATCAGGTTTTTGTCTGTATATGGGTCAGGCGCGCCAGACCGTTTGGCCAAGTTCCTGCCTGTCTGGATATGGGTCAGGCGGGCCAGACCATTTGGCCAAGTTCCTGCCCGCATTGTAAACAAATTGCATTTGAAATGTTCAAAAATGCACTTTGCGCCACGTAACGATATTTAGCAAACTTGTCTGGTGTGAGTTCGTGTGTTAGAAGATTTTCCACAAAACAGTAGCTTTTATCGACCTCAAGTTGTGTTGGTGCGTATAAAGCGATATTACCCACCAACCTGTATTCTCCCTTTCCAGATTTTCCGAAGACTGAAAACGGAGCCCAAATAAGTTCACCAATCGGCTTCGGTGGGTCAAAGCCAGTGTCATTGACGATCTTGAAGGGCACCATGCAAAAGTTATCAAGCTGTTTGGCTGCTTCGCTAAACTCCACCTGTAGAAAAAGTGCCAAAATTTTGGACATTATCGTTCGTTAGCTGAAATTTCATTTATAATTCTTGCCGACAAACAGTAGTATAATATGGTAAAACGCCGATGAATATATCCTACGGAAAATGCATTCCTTTCAAATCACAAATATAGCGAATAACGGACAACTTCTCGAGCAGAGATGGGCAAATGTATTATTGGGATTATTTTGTAGATCGGCTGTAAACAAATTTTCCAGTGTTTGGTGCAGGTCAATTTACTACCCGTATCAGTTATTCTGTCCTACGAAACATACTCTTGTTTTGTTGCATTAAAATGCTTCAACGTCGAGTTTATAATAAGTGATGCCCAGTGGATGGATTCGGCCTGTGTTGCACCGGTTCTATAGAACCGTCCCCATGAAATTTTAGTTTTTGAAAGCCCCTCACAGACCCGACTCGTGGTTTAGCAAGTAAGCAAGAAATATTTCCTTTTTTAACAAAAACAACATATCTTTCTTACAGATGAGTTGTCGATAGTGATGGGAGTCGAAAATGGGAATCCCATGGTGCGTTTGTCAGGGTATTCAGCGCCAGCTGTTCCACAATAACTCATGCTGCCACATGAAGTAGCGGTTTCGATTTGGTCCACCTTGTTGTTGCTCACGAAAACCGCCAAAACCCATTTCTCACCATCCTGAAAACGAGGTTAAAAACACACAGTTATTTTGCAGTTGTATGTTTGCTGATTAAGACTTCTGCATGTTGTTATTTTCGATTGCTTTATTTCTACCTCAGTGCGCAACAGTCATACATGGTGAGCTTGTTTCTTTTTAGCGTTTGTTTATTAAAGAGCAACAAGACGCTTTTTATCTCTTTCCGTCTCAGTGGAATTTAAGTAAGCAATGTTCCTTTCAATAATTGCCTAATGTGGCGAAGAAAAAAGCAAATGAATTAATTCTAAACTTGCACACAAAACACGTGTGGCTGACAAGGGGGGGGGGTTAATGTGGCGAAGAAAAAATCAAATGAATTAATTCTAAACTTGCACACAAAACACGTGTGGCTGACAAAAAGCTTTCGTCAAAACTACTTTTTTGTAAAACCGCACCCCCCAATATGGTATACTTGTTAAATGTAGTTTCCATAAACAAACGCTGTAAAGGTGAACTTCTATTACATTACATGCTACTGTAATGGATAGTAAATCTTTCCTTACTAATGAAATCTCCTTTCAAGTAACAGCAACTTCGACAATTCAGGGTCACTAAAATCAGATCAAGAAAATTCAGTGTGAAAACCACAAAATCAGTCGCTGTATTTTATTTGTTTTATGAAAACAAACGCATTTTACTTTTATAAGTATCATCAGTGTCTGAAAGCGATTCTAATCCTCGCCTTTTCGCGGTTTTATCAGCGTACCTGCAGGTCTGCATTTGCAGGGGGGGGGGGGGGGGGGGGGGGGGGGGGGGGGGGGGTGCCCCTGTTTGCAGTCATGCAAGGCAGAGGAGAGGTTTCTTGCGGTTGGTCTGGGCGTGTGTGCATTTTGAATTTTTTCCTTTTATTTATGGGTTTTATCCCGTTTTTTATATTGTTTTTAGATATTGATGATGCTTATAAAAGCGAAATGCATTTGTTTTAGTACAATACGGCGACCGATTTAGTGGTTTTCACGCTGAATTGTCTGTACTTGGGGGGGGGGGAGAGGAGAGGTTTCTTGCGGTTGGTTTGGGCGTGTGTGCATTTTGAATTTTTTGCTTTTATTTATGGGTTTTATCCCGTTTTTTTATATTGTTTTTAGATACTGATGATGCTTATAAAAGCGAAATGCATTTGTTTTCGTAAAATACGGCGACCGATTTAGTGGTTTTCACGCTGAATTGTCTGTACTTGAAAGGATATTAAGTATTTACCTTTGTACCACGTGGAAGCATCATCTGGTAAGGCCATCCACATTCACAGTTTCCTGGTTCTGGCATCGTGAAGTTGATTTCCTCTGCGCCCGCCCACTCCTCGGGTATTCGCTTGATGACTGTCGCATGGACGTCGTACCGTTTTACAACCACGTGGTCTTCGTTCTCGTTCATGCTACAGATAAATACATTTGGTTGAACCTGTGCAGTTAATTAGATACCAAAACGTTTTTACAAATTTGCATTTTCTATGGGCTAATACCATATGTATTGACTGTGCGTGATTTTAATATACAGGAACAGTTCTGAAAAATGCATGACGATTTTGCATTAGGTACAGTTTTGCACATTAAAAATGCTTGTTTTTTGTGTGACTTCTTTCTTTTGGCGTGTATTATACCACCTCCGAGCAACATTCGAAAACAACAGAACATTCTGTTGAATAGTAACAAACGTTAAAAACTTACGCGTGAACAAATTTGTCCATCTCAATCCACCTTCTTCTGTCATCAACGTGTCTCTCCGGGCAAATAAACAATCGCAAAGTCATGTGTATAGCGCCTTGGAAGCAAAATATTAACGTATTTAAAGAAGATTAATTATTAAAAAAGATTTAGAAACAGATTAATTATAAAACATCATATTCTGTCACGTAGTAATTTAAACTATACATCCTATTTCATCGAAAATATTTTACCAGTTAGCGTGTATATATAAGTAAAACCTATAGCACCGGCCATTGCCAACAAGTTATACTATGCAGGACTACTATTTATTAGTGTTAATTGTGCAGTGATATATTTTCACCATTTGGCATTTGGCAAAATCGATTGTCAGCCGTTTGTATTTTTTTGTATAAATAAGCTTATATTTAGTTTACCAAGTAATGTAGCAAAACCTTTCAAATCGACGCTTTGTGCAATAAAGTATTGGTTTGTTCTGGGTAAGCCAAAAATCACATAAGCAACACTCGGCAAGTAATGTCATTGGCGCTTCATAAAAAGCAAGTTTTTCGCTACTCCTAACTCGATGGTAGACCTACTAACACCATACCTCACGTCAGACCCACATTTAGGTGGCGCAAAGAGCTGAATTATTTATTTAGCAGCTGGAGAGGGGTGGGGGGGGGGGCTACTAACACCATACCTCACGTCAGACCCACATTTAGCTAATTTTTGATAGGTGGCGCAAAGAGCTGAATTATTTATTTAGCAGCTGGAGAGGGGTAGGGTTAAGATGTAAGTTTTTACAAATTTTACATCAAAAAACAAATTTTGTTGCTAGTTTTATTGAATTTTGAATACTAATACCTTACCCCGACCCTAATAGCCCTAAACGTGAGCATTTTTAGAGACTTATCGTTTTAAATAGGAAAAGTGCCCTTTGTGCCACCTATCGAAAATTTGTTAAATGTGTGTCTACCGTGAGGTATGGTGTTAGTAGATTTTTCTAACTCGACAGGACTTTACAGGGTTCACTCTTTTGTACAATTTTACTTTAGATTTTTACCACCCTCGGTTGTAAAAATACACTAGAGATTAAAGAACATACTGCTCCCACCTGTAATGTCTGGCTTTCGACGCAAGCGTATATGGTATGAGAAGGGTTCGTGGTTCAGTTTGAATTCCACTTCGTGTTTCAATTGAGGATCTATCAAGGCTGTTTTGATGTCGGCAGATTTGAAACCACTTTTGGCCCATTTGCCTCCTTGCCATCTGAAATGCAGATTACGACTTTCAAAGCAGTGTTTGTAGCTTCTGGAGAGTTTTATACTCAGGTATACGTGTGTTCGTCAATGTGAAAAACTAGCTCTAATGTCTAAATTAGTTACAGTCTTCCGCCCATGTGACAAAATGTAGCCATAATGTTTATTTCTAAAGTACAGTATGTTTGTTACAATGTTTTCTCCCCTATTTACGGTGTTGAACTCAGAAACGTATACAGGCCCAAAATTTGGGAGCAAACTTGGGCCGAACCCGAAACTGCCAGCTCGACACCCGACTTTCGACCAAAGTTTTGTTGATATTAAGCCCGAATTGAGGTGATATTGCAAAACAAAAATGTTACCCAATGTTAAGTCAGGCCCGAATCAAGCTTATTTTAATCAAACAGAACCCCGAACCAGGACCCAAATCTTATAACAATAGTGTTTACCTAGAAGTTATTACAATTAAGTGATACGTTCCTCACTTTTGTTCTCACCAACCGTTACTTACTTGTCGAAACCATTTGGAGCCTGTCTTCCAGGGACAAGTACGACATCCCCAGGATCGACGATAACACCTGGATTGGTCTCTTTCAGCTCAGTCACAGAGTTGTCGAAGTACACTTGAACAACTTCGTCCACCCTTTTGTGCCAGCGGAAAAAGATCGGATCCCTTGCGGCCGTTGCAGGCCGAATCATGTAAGTTGTCTATGCAAAAAAGTAGAGCATGATTTTGCAAAGTTACTCTCCGTTTCTGAACCGTTTTCTTGAAGTACACAGCGGGTGTCATATCGCAGGTATCGAATTAATCTTATGTGCAACGGGAAATCACAAATTTTGGACTGCATGGTGAGATATGATGAGGTTATAGCTTTTTGTCAAAACTACGATGATAATAATCTGAGCAAAAAAATCAAAGCCAGTATATTTGTGTAGAACATAACGACGTTTCGACAAGTGCTATTGTCATCATCAGGTTATACGATGATAAATTTTAGTTGTTTTAACGCGGGAATGCGCCTAAGGCGGTAAAAGCATCATGGAATTTACAGATCTGCCCAAAACTACCTTTAAATGTGATTTACCAGCAAAAAACGTGTATGCACATTTTCGAAGTGGCATCATCATTATTGGATTTTCGTTTGGAGGAAATATAAAACATCCGATACATAGTTTGTAAATTGACTTACACCAACGCCTTTCGTAAACTCAACATGTCCGCTGTTGTGGAAACTGCCATATTCATATGCAAACTCGTAGGTAGAAGGCTCGATGATATGTCCGGCTACGTTTGGATCCAGTTCCCAGCTGAAAAACACGTAAATTTTGTGATGTGGCTGTTTTAGACCAGTGGTACAATTCAAAACATCCCCTCAAGACTTAAGTTAAACAAAAACAGTTTAGATTCATATCAGATTCCTTTGCACGTTTTTGTAACCTTTGCATCTTATTTGCAAACAGACGTTGTACGTAGCGTTTCCTCCCGGAAATATTTCGACAGGAAATTCCCGGGATTACCCGGCAATATAACGTTCTCGAATCCTGGGAAATTTGTGTTTACTTCCCGGGAAAAAAACAAGTAACTTAAAACGCTTTTTTGTATGTAAAGCATGAAAATGAATAAACCGTGTCGGCTCTAACATTTCGAAACATTGCTCTATCGCAGGGGTTCTTAACCAGGGGTACATGTACCACTTGGGGGTACGAAGCACCAAAGCAGGGGGTACGACATGCACTGTGAAATTATACGCTATTTCGGCATATCTGTGAAAAATGCGTAACAAGTTATACTTTGTTATATGTCTTTGACTGATGTGAATTGACTGATTGTTGGTGGGGGGGGGGGGGGGGGGGGGGGGGGGGGGGGGGGGGGGGGGGGGGGGGGGGGGGGGGGGGGGGGGAGGGGGTACGAGAAAATTTCGTGAAAGCTGAAAGGGTACGAGCGCTAAAAAGGTTAAGAAACACTGCTCTATCGCATTACCTTCTACCGTATTTTGGCGTCACTTTGGCGTTTGGGCTGGTGTAAACACTCCTCAGTTTATCTTCAAGGGGGGGGGGCTCTTGACTTCACTTTGGCGTTTGGGCTGGTGTAAACACTCCTCAGTTTATCTTCAATTTCAACAAATTTAGCCTGAGCTTCTGCTGACCACGTTTTGCTGGGTCGAGGATTCATGGTTGGGTAGTCTTTTCTGAAATCTTCCCCAGCGTCGTACCCCTCTGGTTTTTCATCATACTCATAAGGCTAAAAATCACACCTTGAATACAGTTTGCTTTGGAATTGAGTTAGCCAGGTCTAGCAAAACCTTGAACATTGCATATGAAACCACATTCAGCATTTTTTTTTTAAATATAACGTGTAAACAACAGTTATATATTTTTCCAACTATTAAAAAGTATATTCCTTTTAGAATTAGGCCACTGAAACTCGATGTCAGTTTGTTTATCTTTAAATTTCTAATGATTATAAATTGAAAAATATTTTTTGTCACATTCCACGGGGATAGTACGCGGAGAAATTATACAAACTATTCGCCCAGGGTCGTGTTAACACGGCATCAGGCCTCAGTTTTCGTACCTTGACAGGTTCAAGACCCCACGACTCTCTTTCTGCGTCGTATCTCGCCAGCAATTGCGTGTGCATGTAGAAAAACAAATTGCCTTGTTTCTTTGGTCCAATTGGGTAGTTACTGTAGACGTTGTGCCAATGTCTGTAAGTCAAGTTAAAATTTTATTTGCCTTGTCACTTTATCCAAATCTCATTGTTTAACAGTGTTGTAAAACAGCAAGGACACCGAAAAAAAAACACACATTGGCTTTCGAGTCAAGTGTCCCGTTATTTAAATGATGCCTAAAGTAATCTGGGTATATTCTGCCACAGGATCGCAACCGACTGCACGAATCTGGCAGGTATAATCGGTTGCTTAGAACATAGTTTGTACCTGCGGGTTCTGCTGGCTAAATGGCACCCAGTATACTTCAAGCATCAATGTGTATGTAAGAGAAATGTGAATTTTCAAACGAAGGAACGAACGAACGACTTTGACTTACTGATGATGATAGTTAAAGTCACCGTCGTTCCGCCAATAATGCATCCAGCTTTCTTGGGGTGTACCCTTGCGGTCGTACTTCTTCACGGCAACTGCAGGTTTTTCCGTTGGCGGAAGTTTCGGTGGGTTGGGGTAACTAAGATACAAAATGACAAACTTTTTGGAAAATTTTGCTGGGCCACAGCAAATCCAAAGTCCACGAATATTTAATCGTACTGCCTATAATAACGCCTTGACTCCTGAAATGTTCCAGTATTATATATTAAGAATGCCTGTTTGGCAATGACAAAGTGAGTTGTTTCGGTTAATGTAGTGATAGTTGTATTCATATGTCAAGACAAATTGGTCTCCTGACCGTACGATTTTAAACTTTAACTTCACCACCCATCAAAGTATTTAGGCAAAAACTTGTCTTGAATCTTCTTATACAGGCAAATATTTCTGTTGCCGTTTTAAGACACATCAGGGATTATGTATTTTTAATTCTGTATGAGATGAAAATGTGCATGTACTGTATGTATGATATAAAACACAAGAAAGGTGTTCATATTTTTTAACAAGACTTGGCCGTTATTAATGTGCTACTTACACAGAAAAATTTTTGCAAGACGTCTGGCCCTAACTTGGAATAAAAGAATATTGCAACACAGATAATCCCTGGGTTACATTTTATTTGATATTTTACTTTGTGGCGTTTTTGTGGCGTGCAAAAACGAAATGAAAAGCAAATAATGAAAACGGGGAAACGATGCCAAGGGATTAAATATGGCAAAAAGGTAAATCAACTTTAGAACTGTGGCTGGAATGGTTTCGCGTCCAATATTTCGTATTTTCTAATAATAGCAACTCGAATTTCGCCACGATACACCTTCAACTGTGAATTTAAAAAGTCCATGCACAAAATTTCGTTACGATTAACAAAATACGAACGCAGTGTCAACGAGTTCGTCACCTGATGTGCTTGGACTTGGCCAAGTCGCTGTGTACGATGTAGCTTTCAATGGCTGACTGATACAGCTCGTAGTTGACTTCAAAACTCTGTTGTCGTGCCTCGGCATAATCCAGCACCGCTTCCAAGTCGTCCGTATTGTCCTCAATGCGTTCAAGCTCCTTAATGAACTTGGCAGCTTTTTCCTTGTGAGTTCCGTCAAACTGGCTGAACATGCTGTGAAAGATGGGGGGGGGGCCGCCGTGACTCCTAAAATGTTTTAATACTTTATGTTAAGAATGCCTGTTTGGCAAAGACATGGAGAATTGTTTCGGTTGATTTAGTGGTAGTTGTATTCCTACTTCAAGACAAAATGTGTAACCTGGACGTACGATTTTAAACTTTAACGTCGCCACCCATCAAAATATTTGGGCAAAAACCTATCTTGAATCCTCTTATACAGGCAAATGGTTCTGTTGCCGTTTTAAAACAGATCAGGGAGGTATTAATATTTTTAACAAGACTGCTACTCAAACATAACATTTTTTGTGAGACTTCTGTTTTAAACTTGGAATAAAAGAATATTAAAACACAGAGTATCCCGGGGTTACATTTTATTTGATATTTTACTTTGTGACATAATTGTGCCGTCTAAAAACGGAAAAACAGCAAAGAGTGAAAATGGGAAAACGAGGCCAAAGGGTTAAATAGGGCAAAAAGGTAAATCAACTTTAGAACTGGCTGGAATGGTTTCGCGTCCAATATTTCGTATTTTCTAATAATAGCGGGGGGGGGGAAAAAACGTTTTTTTTAATTTGTGTGTTTATTATCGTGTGATAAAATTGTCAAAGTTAAGGACAAGCTTGACAGGGGGGGGGGTGTTTTAATTTGTGCGTTTATTATCGTGTGATAAAATTGTCAAAGTTAAGGACAAGCTTGACAAACAGGAAAGTCTACTATTACCGTAACTCGTGTCAACCTCATCTAGGTAGCGCCAAAAGCTCAAATCCTATTTAAAATGGAATATCTCTAAAACGCTGACCCTTGGGGCTATTAGGGTTGGGGTTAGGTCTTATCAATAAGAGTTCAACAAAACGAATTTAAAAACTCTGATCCTAATATAAAATTTTCAAACTTACTTCAAACCCTAACCCCTTTCACTGCCAAATTAATAATTCAGCTCTTTAATTGCGCCACCTATCAAAATTTAACGAAATGTGGAACTGACATGAGTTATAGAGCAAGTAGCTCTACCTGATAAACAACGTAATTCGCCTTTTTAAAGAGTAACTGATGTTAGTCACCAGTCTTTAAATGACAAAGCTAGAAAGACCAAGGATGGATTCAAATGTTCTTCGGTCCACTTAAATCGCATTACAAAATTAGCTCTTAGGTGTTCAATTGTCAAAAGTCAATGAAACCGTATCATTCAATATGTTTTGTGAGCTTAAAAAATATGTATCATACACTTACCCAGTCAAACCTAGACCAGAAGCATCTTCTTCATCATCAATGGGCCCAGTTGGTTTCCAGTGGAAAAGCTTCTCAAATCTTTCCTGATACTTTTCTTTTTCAGTTCGAGTATCTGAATATTGCACAGTATATAAAATTGGATATCTACACCAAAGGCTTTCTTTGTAAACCGGGGCTTAAGACTTGCCAAGAAACAAGGCGAACCGAATTTGCCATTTCAAACACTTAGACACAAATTAGTTGGCAATTTCAGCACACTCAAATCAGTCTGTGTGTTTCTTATTAAAAACCACCGCGAGTTTTGATTCCTACTATTTTTAAATGGCTCCATTAGTCCTCATTCAAATAGAATCGACTTGGACACAAATGGCAGCTCACCCTTCTTTGTCAGGCTCTTCCATTTCTCGACAACCCGTTTGATGATGTCAAAGTCGGAGTCGACACAAACCAGATCAGACACCAGTTGAGCGAATTCGCCTTCAACCTTTTGCGGTTTGTTGTCTTTGATCAGAATCTGGGCTCGGGCTTCCACCAACTTACTGTAGTTCATGACATCAGTGTCTGGCTACAAATAAAGTAGTAGAAGGTAAAAGATAAACTTTGTATTTAAACGTTATATTCTGTGGTCTTGCAGAAACATTTTTCAAGCTCATTAACTTATGTAAAAACTTTAATGTTCAAGCCAAAGAGTGCATGTTATAAGCTTTTTTTAGCTAAAATGGTGCATAGTAACGGTACATAGTTTTCAAATGTGCAATCTTCAACCTCTTAGAAACCCCAAATGGCGCTTTCCTTAAATATTGGTTAGCTCTCTGGTTAGCTGGATTGACCTGGCAATTAAAATTTTCACAAACACCAGAACGCGTTGCTTAAATTTAACACAACGAAACATGAATTTATTTATTTTGACAAACTGCAAATGTGACTTACGTTGTCATGGTAATAGTCGACCAAGTCCTGGGTATCCAAGATCAGCTTTTGGTAAGACACAGGCGACTTTTCTGCCTCCATTGTTTTCTTCTTGCCCTCTGTCTTGACTTTATACGAGTCGTTAGCGTACCCCTGCATGAGAGGAACCAACATCTGAACTCGATTCTTCTTATCCTTGACAGGTTTTGATGTAAGCTTGTTCCAGTACTTCATGGTGTAACCTTGTTTGCCGTAAGAAGAACTGTTCGCCAATGTCGCAGCAGCGTTAATCTGAAAAAGCGTTTTTTAAGTAAAATCCTTTTAGGTAAGAGACAGGTGTAAGCAAACAAGTCGGAAACCCGCCTTGAAAAATAGAGCTCAGATCCTTATTTACCAAGCTGGAGTTACGACGCAAATGCGCCCAAGTGCAAAGTTAAACCCGATCCAAAACAAGTTAAAACCCTTTTTCAACTCTGGTTGTGAAACTGATTTAGAATAGTAATGTTAATCTGCGGAAAATCGTTTCAATGTAAAAGTAAAATGTAAAAGTGTAAAAGTAAAGCTAAACGTGGCTGCTTACAACAACCCAAATTTGAATGATCCATTTTTACTTTTTATGCAATACGGAATACAGGAAATAATTTGTCACACCTAAAAGGTTTGTGTTCTGTTTTTTTTTACTTTGAATAAGGATGGCCTTAAATCGTGATTACCTTGCACTCAAAAGATGTTTTAACCAACATTAAGAGAATAAAACTTGTTTTTTAGAGATAAAATGAAAAAAAGTGTTGCCTGCAACAGTTTTAAGCGGGATGTTTTGGCAAGTGTGGTATTGGATTTATTAAAGTCATAATATTTTAAACGGGATTTGTTTGATCCTTGTAAATGGAATTGCGTACAAACCGACCTCTTCTTTGCCCGCGTAGTCGTCATCACTGTCCGGTTCAATTTCGACATACTGACTGGCTGTAAATAAAGTATATTATATATTAATAAATTAGGAGTCTAAATGACGTTTTTAAATAAATCATGGCTATTACATTTGAAATAAATACTGCACGTCTGCGCAGCACACAAAGTAAAAATCTATTTCATTTTTTTAAGGATTTGTTTGAAAGTCACTCAAGTATTGTGTAATTCAAAAATTATTACATCTTAATTTAAGTAAACACCTTACAATATGATTTCGGAATATAAACGAATGGTGCTGCTAGTTACCACTTCCAAAACTCCTTACTGGCACAGCAAACAGTTACGTCATCACTACTTACTTGACGTCATCTTTTTGCCGCAGCCTTGGTACTCGGCCTTGACGGTGTACTTTCCAACCTTGTTGAACACTGGACCATTGTACGACTGTCCTAGGGGAACCACTTCGCTGTGGGGGGGGGGTAGCCTTGGTACTCGGCCTTAACGTGGTACTTTCCAACCTTGCTGAACACTGGACCATTGTACGACTGTCCTAGGGGAACCACTTCGCTGTAAGTGTTAGAGTGTTCACGACTTCCAGGCTTCCCCAAAACCACGTATTTCCTTGTCGGTGGATCAATCGTACGCACCATGGGTTTGTATTTCTGAATTGATTAATAAATCAAGAGATAAATTTACTGCTGTTTTTAATCTAATGACATTATGTGATATAGCAGACTTGAAACTGGTGGCTTCTGCACGTTGTTAAAACGGGGGGGGGGCAAATGTTTGTTTAGGTAACTACCCTGGACACTTTGACTTTAAATGAACTTATATTAAAACTTTGAACTGTTATAAAACTTTTAAATTTTTATTGTCTTACCCTGTCCCTTTCTTAGCAAATTTGGACATTTTCGCTGCCATTAGCTCTGCCACATATAGTGCTTACCTGAACATAGCCATCAGGGTCTGAGACATAGACCGGGGGGGGGGGTGACACGTGTTCGCATTGCCGGAAAATGCCACATTTGCAGTGGTTATAAGTCAGGGGGGGGGGGAAAAATTAATGTCTAACCCTGTCCCTATCTTAGCAAATTTGGACATTTTCGCTGCCATTAATGGTGTTGTTAGTAGCTCTGCCATATATAGTGCTTACCTGAACATAGCCATCAGGGTCTGAGACATAGACCGTAAGATTTCCAGCTCCGGGTTCGAATCCCGGTTCAATCTTGCTTGGCAGTTTACCCACATTCTTCATGGTCGCCTGGAAGTCTACGACATCACCCTGGCAATCAAAAGAAAGTGTTCGTTGAATTTTGGCACCGATGTTCTTGTGCAGTTATTTAGACCGATTTCGACACAGTGAAGATATAGCGAGTCAAGCCGGTATGACTTTAATGCTTGAACGCCCAATAAGAATCATGCACGGCCCATAATACGCCGACGTACATATATTAATAAAATGAATGCAGTTACTCAGGTATCATTAAACACTCTATTTACAGAATAAAGCTTATGCAGAAAAAACTGCCACGTCACTTATAGATGACGTCATAAACGGCTAGCGAAAATCAACAAAAAGATTAGATTTTTTTGGGGTTTATAGATTAACAAGGGTTTTAAGAAAAAATATGGCAAATTGGTTTCTCACCTTTTGGTATGGACTTGACCTGAACTTGATGTCGAAGTTGACCTTCCTGGTTTTTTGCTTCTTCGCAGGTGGTGCTGAGTAATCGTCGTCCGAGTCTGAGTCATCATAATCAGGAGCTGATAATTTGACAGCTGGACCGTAATCGTATCTGCTTCTGTACATGTTTTGATGAGCTCGCTTGAAAACCTAAAAGCACAAGAATTTTCAGCAAAACAAGCTACAAGTCAATATCTATTAATAAGACACCACGAGGTTTCGATAAATACTGTTGTTATAAAACCAACAAAAGGGGTGTACTACCGTACATCATAGAAAGGAGAGGGAAGACACGGAGTTAGGGATAAAAGCAATTAAACGGCGATAAAAAACGCAAGCGATTGGGAACTGACGCGGTTGCAGTTAAGGCATTGGTACAATTTATACGTACTCACCACAGTTCACGAAGTTTGCAACCTTTTCTTTGTGTAGTATTTGTTTAGTTGTAGGGAATAAGTTAAAGCTTGGCCTTAGTACCTTTAGGTACCTATTATCAAATTAACAACTAAACAAAAAAGTACAGAACAAATTATGTACAATTATAATCACCATGAGCTCGACAACGAGAACAAACTAAGTCAAGTACATTCCAGACAAAAACAAAATGTCAAAAGAGGACGCAATTTCCAATTTACCATGTCCGGCTGGTGGCGCAAGATAGCCAGTTCCTTCTCGCTGTACGTGTACTGGAAGGTATCGGGGGGGGGGGCAGTACAGAACAAATTATGTACAATTATAATCACCATGAGCTCGACAACAACGAGAACAAACTAAGTCAAGTGCATTCCAAACAAAAACAAAATGTCAAAATAGGGCGCAATTTTCCAATTTACCATGTCCGGCTGGTGACGCAAGATAGCCAGTTCCTTCTCGCTGTACGTGTACTGGAAGGTATCGTAATACGACCCCGCACCGTATGTCGCGTCGTGCTTCCAAGCGTAGTTCATCCACGACAGAGATCTAGCATCTCCTAATAGCACAACACAAAAACAACGATATTGTATTATATCTTACCTGTTCGACTAAAATACTTCGAAGATTTCTCGCACTTGTAAATTTGTGTAAACCGCTTGACTCAACGTTGTTTTAGCACCATGTACTGTAACACCAATACGCTAAGATGTAGGTGTGTTTGAAGCGCGCAAAACTTGATGTAGGTTTTGCTATTTTTTTTAACACATTATTCAGTGAAGGCGTTGTATCCTAGTCAAGCTTACCTTCGATAGTGTCAAGGCCAAGACTGGCACCACACTCATGCGCCATATAGTGGAGAAGGCGACGAGCCGCTTTCTTCTTGGCCTTCTGGTCCTTCTGGAGTACTTTGTTAAACGACGGATGACTAGGGGGGGGGGAAAAAACGCTAAGTTGTAAAAGTGCACGCAAAAGTCATGTAGTTTTTGCTATTTTCTTTTAACAAACTATTCTGTGAAGGCGTTGTTGCCACGCCAAGCTAACCTTCGATAGTGTCAAGGCCAAGACTGGCACCACACTCGTGCGCCATATAGTGGAGAAGACGACGTGCCGCTTTCTTTTTGGCCTTCTGGTCCTTCTGGAGTACTTTGTTAAACGACGGATGACTAAAAAAAGAATGATTTTATTTAAAATTGTTTCCTACTGAAAATTTTATCAGGTAGCATTGGGCTGTAAGAACATTGAAATGTAGATGCTAAAACGCAAAATGTGTTTGTGTCGCATAATTATTACGTAACATGCACTCTATGGCGCCCCTGGTGTTTTCGAGTGGTGTTGAGTGGTGCACGAGTAAGGGGGGGGGGGAATAATTTTATTTATATTTGTTTCCTACTAAAAATAATATCGGTTAAAATTGGGGATATCAATTAAAATTGTAAAACTTTTAAATGTATGTGCTAAAACGCACATTGAGCTTGTGTTGTATAATTATTACGTAACATGCACTCTATGGCGCCCCTGGTGTTTTTGCGCGGTGTTGAGTGTTGCACGAGTAATTATGGTTGGTGCTTTGTGAAGGACAAATTTAGTTTCCTGTCAATTTTAACTGTTTAAACCCTTTAATAAAGATCGCCACTGCTACTTGGTCTTCCATCTTTCACATCAAAAAGGATGTACGGTAGGCCTAACATATACTGCCAACTCTATACCGAGGGGGGGGGGGTTTCCTGTCGATTTTAACCGTTTAAACCCTTTAATAATGATAGCCACTGCTACTTGGTCTTCCATCTTTCACATCAAAAAAAAGGATGTACGGTAGGCCTAACATATACTGCCAACTCTATACCGAATCTTAACGACCTGTAGCATTTATTTGTAACAGCCCGCACTTGCTTGCTCAATTTGATTAACATCAAAAACGTCGTATATACAAGAATATCAACTTACTTCAAGAAGAGAGAAAAACCAGTTTTTCCTTTGTCGTTGAACGCGTAACCTATGCTTTGGTTGTTGGGCCCTTCGTTAGCCATCAAACACCAAATAAAAGCATCAGTGTATCCACGTTGTTGGAAACAATCCCTCATCACAGTAAAAACGTCCGCTTTGGTCCATTTTGTCCCCGGTGTAGGGTCTTTAACCTACCAACAAATTTTTAACAGATATACTATTTTGCGCCGTTAAAACAAGGTATGGTGCGATATGTATTGCTGGGTTAGCACTAATTATGGATGTTAAAAGGGTATATTTTTTATCATGAAAATGGGGGGGGGGGCCAACAAATTTTTAACAGATATACTATTTTGCGTCGTTAAAACAAGGTATGGTGCGATATGTATTGCTGGGGTAGCACTAATTATGGATGTTAAAAGGGTATATTTTTTATCATGAAAATTATTGGGATTAGTGTGGTTGTGGTTATCCAACTTGTATACCAAGATAGCATTTACACGAGACGACCGTTGAGTATGCATCAGGTTTCTTAGGTACACCAAATAGTAAACCTTTTCTTATTAATGAAATTTCCTTTTAAGTAAACGCAACTGCGACGATTCAGGGTCAATAAAATCAGATCAAGAAAAAATTCAGCGTGAAAACCATTACATCGGTCGCTGTATTTAATTTATTTTACGAAAACAAATGCATTTCGTTTTTACAAATAGTTACACTTTTCACCATACCTCTTGGGTAGTGTCAAAGTTGAAGTTCAATTTGATACCAGCATGGTCCATTACTGCAAACAGATCCATTTGAGTTCCAGCGAATATTTCGTTTTCGTAGTCAGACATGTCCAGTACTGGCCACACGAAATACCCATCCACGTAATCAATGTCCATCATGACGTCACGGTAGTGCTACGTCACAAAACATTGTCGTAACACACACATTTTGCTAAGATAGAAAAGTTTAAGTTTAAATAATGCTCGGACAAGTTGCGGGGGGGGGGTACTATCTTGCTAAGATAGAAAAGTTTAAGTTTAAATAATGCTCGGACAAGTTGCTTGTTTTTGGACTTTGTCTTTATATTATCAGAAGATATTGTTTTTGGGACAATTTTTTTGTCGTTTTTGCGTCAACATGGGAAACGGTTTAATATGATTTATTTTTCTTTAGTTTGAAATCTTTTTACAGGCTTAGAGCGTCTGAACATGGCCTTCGCGTAAATTGGACAGCATAAGAAGTGCGCGTGTGGCAACGCACCACAAACAGAAAAAATATCATGCCCGGCGCTGATAAACACACACGTCTATTCTTCACCTTGCTCTTGCGATCAATGGCTTTGTACTGAAATGTAGAGTTCTCGATCTTCACGGTCACGTCCAAGGTCGGTTTTCCATCCTTTGAGGGGGGGGGGTGTAAATTGGACAGCATAAGAAGTGCGCGTGCGGCAACGCACCACAAACAGAAAAAATAGCATGCCCGGGGCTCATAAACACACACGTCTATTCTTCACCTTGCTCTTGCGATCGATGGCTTTGTACTGAAATGTAGCGTTCTCGATCTTCACGGTCACGTCCAAGGTCGGTTTTCCATCCTTTGACGTCACGCTGACAGTCCCGTCGCGCATATCGCCATCACTCAAGGTCACCTGTACGTCTGCTGTGATGGTCGCACCACCATACTTCGTTGCTCCACCAGGATAAGACCGGAAGTAGGCGGCGGAAGCGTTGCCAGACCTGCAAAAAGCATTGTGTGTGGGCTTTAAGTTAACTCTCGGCTGGCAATGACCAACACTTTGTGCAGCCGTTTCCAAAGCGTCAGCCATGTATGGGTGTTATGTTTTTCATAAAACCTGAATGCCGTGATCGAAACTACGTCCTTTTAAAAAAAAGCGACATCTTCAACTTGTAGTTTTTGAATAGTTTGCCCAATGCATCGTCAAGGCCAGGTGGGGGGGGGGTGAAACTACGTCCTTATAATTTGCAACAAAAGCGACATCTTTAACTTGTAGTTTTTGAATAGTTTGCCCAATGCATCGTCAAGGCCAGGTTCATTTTTTTCTTTTTCGTACAGAATCTGAAAGCTAAGCGTTAGGTGCATGGGTGGATAGTCGGGTCGTTACGGTGTATTCCGTCACAGGGTGTGGTTGAAGTCCGCTCCTCGCCTCTGATTGATCGAAAAACGCGTGGGAGCAAGCGGAAAAAATGTTCCGCTTCGTACTCTGTTGAACTTGCTTTAGCAGTATATGCGAATTCAAACATGAACTTTAAAAATAAATTTTATGGCATCGAAATAACTTTTATGTAGCCCCTGCCCATGTGAAATTCAATATAGAGCTTTATGCGGATTTTTGTATGACCCCTATGAAAACAACGCTCACTTGGTTAACCTACTGATGGGATTACCTTGAAATTAGATCAAAGTGTCGTTATTTCGCGGACAACGTGCAAGTTTATGTGCCAGCACGCATTAAGTTTTAAAATCTAAACTCACCATTTTGGACCAGATGTCACTGCAATGGTTCCACTGACCATATTCAATGCCTTCTGGTGCGGACTTGGAGTATCGACATCAACCTTTAGTTCAATTCGATTCTTCGGTTGAACCGAGCTATAGAAGCCGCTGATAGATTTGTCATAGTCAACTAAAAAACGAAAGTAGACGAAAATGTCAACACCTTATACATTCGTGTTGTTAAATATGATATAGTACCTCTACTTGTGCGGTTGATACGCTTGAATCCAGGATAGTAAGACATGATGATTGTAGTTCTATTTTACTGAGAGGTTCCCTGAAACAACAAACAAAGCGCTTTGCCACAAATGATAAGGTACAACATCAAACCAGCAACCACGGGTTTTTCTTTCAGTCCCTGGGGGGGGGGAAGAGGTTCCCTGAAACAACAAACAAAGCGCTTTGCCACAAATGGTAAGGTACAACATCAAACCAGCAACCACGGGTTTTTCTTTCAGTCCCTTCAACTTGTGGTTGGTCAATTGTATATGATTGAATTATGACTAAGTGGATTCTTAAACGAACTGTGTGTGGTCAGCGCGTTAACGCCAGATCGCCTTTCTACTTGTTTGGAGGCTGCTGTTTAGCATTTGATTCCTCTGAAAGGGTTTGTTTTTCTGCATACAGCATTGTGAGTTGTGACTTGTGAGTATAGCTGCAAATGACCTAGGCCGAATTGGGTTCCCTTTGAAGGCCCCAAAGCGTGCAAGACTTTGGTATCCCCGAATGAATCGTCGAAGAGTTAACCTGAGCCTCCTCCAAAGCCAAAAGTAGAAACCCCAAACCTGTCCACAACCAGAATGTTTTTTTTAAATCCCTAATTGGGAAATTAACCAAGCTAAATCACGTCATGAATATGATCGATTGTGAAATGAGGCCCAAATTAAGCTTGGTTTATTTAAACTGGCCACAATTCGCATTGACTTGCAACTCTATAGAACACGTGGGGACAGAGGCACGCGGCAAGAGAACGTGGTGGATGGCGAGCGGAGCTTGAAAACTGAAATAATTGTCAGAATATTGAAATATTTACATTCATAAAAAAGCCGCCCCCAAAAAAATCACAAAAAACTTAGATCAAATTAAATTGAAACACTATTGCTTATTCCGCTATAAAAATCGTTGTAGCGTCCCCCCTTAGCCATTAACCAAAAAATGGACATGCATGTTTTACTGATGAATAACCCAGTCTTGTCCACGACTTTACGGGGGGGGGGTATGCACATGCATGTTTTACTGATGAATAACCCAGTCTTGTCCACGACTTTACAACCATAACAGCAAAAAATCTTTCCCGAAACATTGTTGACTACAAATTTTGCTTCAAAACAGCAAAATATATACTTCTATAAATCTTGTCTATAAATCTACGTTTCGGTGGCATTGGCTCACTAGAATAATTTAACATTGCGACAGAAAATAACCAAAAAAAACAAAAACAAAAACAAAATAAAAAACCGTAAGCCGTTCTTGTGCGCTGTGTGCATGCACAATGGGGGGGGGGCAAAAAAACAAAACAAAAAAAAATAAAAAACCGTAAGCCGTTCTTGTGCGCTGTGTGCATGCACAATGCAGCAAATCGCTCCTGTATCGCACAAGGACAACAAACCCAATCAACGGAAGCGGAACTGCTGAGCATTTATCCTTTACCTCCCGACCAATTAGAGCCAAATCTAACAGTGCAATTATGCACTTCGGAAATGACGGGTTTTATTCGCTCTTTGTCTTACTTTTGCCTCTACAGTAGGCGCAAAGGCTAAAGCAATATTAACATTGTGTGGGCATATAGGGAAGTCTTATTCACGCCAAAATAAACTTGACGACCAGACAGCTCCTTTGTGTGCAGGTCAAAGGCACTTCATGCAATCAACCAATCAACTGCTCACAATTAAAACGCCCACATGGTACTGCAAAAGCGAAATGTTAGAGCTCACTGGCAACCGTGTGCGCCCTACTCAACGTATAAGAGCAAAGCACAAGGATTCAACCCGGATAACTCGTCCAAAGCATATACTAAGTCCATTGAAATGGCATTCATTTTAAAACGCGACCAAATCTTTACGCCGACATGATTTCGTAACTAAAATATCCAGACACGATAAAATTTGTCATTCATGTTTTATATTGACGTTGGCGCTGCAATAAAATTTGTATTGTTAACTTTCGTTTCAATAAACTGCCAGGGCTTCTGGCCGTGACTTTAAACCTGTAAAGTAAAGACAGACAGTCGCCGCTTACAGGAAAGCTATAGCTCTTCCGTTTTAATTTTACTGGCGTCATGTCTTCATATGAATGTTCAATACCAATGCTGCTAAATTCGTCCTAATCCATGTTGATAGTGTCGTATTGTACACTACATGTGCTAACTTAAACAAGCAGGTACACGATTATAGCACATGTTAGTATCCAATCAAACCAGTGTAAATCCGATCAAAAAATGGGTTGCTGTAAACGCCTAAACAGCTCTAAAAAAACTAGGGATCGTAGAAAGAACACGTGCGGACAACGGGTTCTTGGAATTAACGTTGGTTTCAACAACACACGGAGGATCAAATTACGGTGCACTATAACCCACAAATCAAAACCCCTTTTCCAATTTATTTGGAATGGCGCTGGACTGTTGTAGCAATTGAAAGACGACACTTACAACCAAAGAAAAAGTTAAGATGATGGGCGTTCGTGATCCCCGCCTATACTCCGTGCATGTTTTGAAACGAACGCTGCAAATTTTAACAACATCAAAATCCAACCGTTGACGCAATAGCGATTTAGTGGTTATATAATTACAACCAAAATCCAGATACATAGATCAGAGATGTGAATGCAAACCATGCTGGCGAATTTCTAAGCCATGTATTTTCCTTTTCAAAACACTTCTGCTAACTTGTAAAAAAATCACGTTTACTGGATGCAAACTTTATTGCAAGAGAATAGAAACAAACCATTGGTTCGGTTTAACTGTGTGTGAGTAAACGATGATTCGCAGGATTTCATGGTATAAATAAATTGATTTAGGCTATAGTGCAATTTGACGCCGCTATCCTGTTGCAGCGCACATACGTATTGGTTTCGTAATACACACTGCATATAATATCATAACAATTTTAGCAAGGGGGGGGGGCCTATGTGAACTCAAACCAACTAGTAACCCCATAACATTGATCCTAAATTACCTTGTTCGTCCCACCTTAACAACCTCTCTTAACCCGACCCAGTCTCGCCGGTTTGTGCACAAAAAGGCGGGCTTCAAGGGGGGGGGGAAAACCCCTTTTCCAATTTATTTGGAATTGCGCTAGACTGGGGTAGCAATTAAAAGACGAAACTTACAACCAAAGAAAAAGTTAAGATGATGGGCGTTCGTGATCCCCGCTTATATAGTCTGTGCGTGTTATTGAAACGAACGCTGCAAATTTTAACAACTTTGAAATCCCACCGTTGACACCATAGCGATCCAAAGGTTATATAATTACAACCAAAATCCATATACATAGACCACAGACGTAAATGCATCCCATGCTGGCGAATTTCTAGGCCATGTATTCTCCTTTTCAAAAAACTTTTAAGATAATCACGTTTACTGGATGCAAACTTTATTGCAAGAGAGTAGATACAAACCTTTGGTTCGGTTTAACTGTGTGTGAGTAAACGATAATTCGCAGAATTTCATGGTATAAATTGATTTAGGCGTTAGTGCAATTTGAGGCCGCTATCCTGTTGCAGCGCACGTACGTATTGCTTTCATAATACATACTGCATTTATTATCATAACAATTTTAGCAAGACTTGATCCTTCAGTTTACCTACAGCTTGTCTGTTTAAATCAGTAAGCACAACGTTACTTAAACTTTTCCTTACGTGAACTTTAACCAACTAGTAACCCCATAACATTGACCCTGAATTACCTTGTCTGTCCCACCTTAACAACCTCCCTTAACCCGACCCAGTCTCGGCGGGTCCGTTACA